>PVJX010040602.1:0-15110 GCA_004027295.1 Dolichotis patagonum | reverse complement strand
GATATTATTGTAATTGAAACTATGCTCAACTATAGCAGAGTTAGAGATATGGTGTTAGATAATGTTGATGTCCAGTTGACTTAATGTAAAGTACTGTGTTGCCTATGTTGTCCTCTTCTGATCTGCTCTGTACTACCCCCTTTTGTTTTATTGTCTTTTAAATAAAAAAAAATAAAAAAATAAAATGGAGATTACATATAAAAAGAGACTTCTTGTCTGGGAAATTGATTTAGACTTGTGTCTTATTACTTCTCCTTGCCAAATATAATTATAAATTTAAAACTAACTCAAGAGGCAGTTACAAACAGCTCCCAAAGGTGAAAAAGAGACTAAAAACCTGGAAGAACAACACAGCAAAGAACTACTGTCCAACAAAAGAAGTCCAAGGAAACACTCAGGGCTGAAATGGACCATCAGTGAGCCTATTAAGATAAAAAGTAGCTCATATTATTGCTCTCTCAGCCCAGATAGAATGTGTCCTTTCAACATTATATATGCATACCAGAACAAGCAAGGAAAATTAATATGAAACCCTGCTGACAATAAGCATTCCACTGTCATTCTGTTTGAGGCTCAACCCAAGAAAAATACCACATGAGTGCTGGGCATGAACAAAAGAGATCACAACACAAGCACAAGCTGGGGATGCACTCCTGTTTTTCACTGGCCTTTAGGTTTCTATCCAACACTGAAACACACAAAGTGTGGTGCAGTGAAGAGAAGAAGGAGTTAGCTACTGGGATCATACACAGTAAGTCTGTGGCCTGCAAAGTGCTCTGCATTCCCCACAGGCAAAGAGGAGACTGTCACAAGATGCACCTAGCCTGGGATATCTATTTGTCTTTTCAGGTCCATGACTCTCACAGTCCACACTCAGAGACATTCAGAGTAACCCCACCACAACAAGCACTCCATTAGGGAGATATTCTTCATCTTCCATAGACAGGAGCAAACTGCTATAACAGGCATGAGAGAATGCTATTCTTCTATGAAGCAGAGAAGTTCCTTTTCCTACTTATAGGCATCAGACAGCCCTACACAACATAAGCAGGTATTAGTGGGAGCCCCAGTGAGATGAAACAAGCAAAATAAACAAAATAGTACCAAAAAGGTTCTGAAAATTACATTACCACTGGAACCTCACTCACCAAAATAGGATAAGACATGCATATGAAAACTAAACAAGGTAATTACCTGCTAGAATTAATAGCTAAATGGCACTGCAAGGAACAGAATAAGAAGTCAGCCACTTCCTGTGAGTAGGTGCAATGCATGGGATGCAAGGAGGACAACTACTTTCTGTGAGTCAGCACCATGCACAGGCCATGAGAAGGAGAACCAGACACCAGCCAATTCTGTGACTCAACACCATGCATGGGCTGCCAGGAGGAGAACTAGATGGCAGTTCCTTCTAGTGCATAGGCTGGGAGACAAGCAGAGCTAAGGTCTCCCCCCATCATAAGCAACCAGCTGTCTGGAGAAACACAGGCTGAGATGATAGCTATTGAAATAAAATACAACTTAATTCTGGTAGTCTGATCATCCATTTAGAGGATAGCAATAAACAATATAATATCTATGGGGAATCTCCTTCTGAAGGTGATAGCTCCCTATTATCTTCTTTCAAAGTCTTGTATTGTTTTCATTGTTTTGTTTGGTTTTATTATTCTGTCTTGTTTGATTTTATTATATCTGCTGGTGTGGGCAGCTATTTCAAAGATAGGAAGATATATTGTGGTAGCCATTTTGGATTTACTATTCTCTTGTTTTGAATTCCTGTATTGCATTCATTGTTTTGTTTTTACTGGTTCTAGTCAGTTCTGTTTTGTTTAATTTTACTATGTCTGATGGTGTGGGAAGCTATTTTGAAGACAACAAGAGGCATTATGGTACTCATTGTTGATTTCCTATTATTTTTGAAATCCTGCATCACTTACACTGTTTTGTTTTGATTGGCTTTATTCTGTTTTATTTTGCTTGGTTTTATTCTCTTTAAAATAAAAACCTCCCACAATAAAAAGCTAAATGGCACCCAGAGTTTTTGTTTGTTTGTTTGTTTTGTTTTCTGTAATAGAAACCAAGAGAATCACAACTTGGAATACAAAAGATATTTAATTGATGCCAGTGTTACTATGAATCATATGTTAAAATTATCTGACAAGAATTTCAAAGTAATCATCACACAAATGACTCAACAAATAATTACAAACTGTTAGAATTTGGATTATCTCTCAGCATTGTATGTGTTAAAGGTTTTGTTCTCAGTGGAGCCATGTTCAGAGGCAGGGTCTTTGAAATGTGGTTACTTCTTGAGGCTTCTGACCTTATACATTTATGAATTCACAATTAATGCACTATGGGGAGGTGGTAAAAACATTCAGAACTAGGACCTTGTAGGGGAAACTGGGCCATAGGGAAGTTTTGCCCTTGAAGTGCATATTAGAACCCCATCCTCCTCTCTCTTTGCTTCATAGACACCATTAAGTGAGCAACTTTGTTTTACCACACAGTTCTGCAAAGAGGTAATGCTTTGCCATAGACCTTAAAACAACTGGCCAAAATTGAAAATGTGAAACTGCGAGCCAAAGTAGATATTTCCTTCTTTGATTTCTCTTTGATTTCTTTTAGGTATTTTGTCACAGTGACAGAAAGCTGTCACGCAAATTATACCCCCCAAAAAAGAAAAAGAAATTTATTCGAAACAATCTATGAAAAGAACTAAATGGAAGTTAAGAACTGAAAAATATAACAAGAAAAATAAAAACTCATGAGTTCAACAGTAGGATCAAAGTGACAGAGGATAGAATCCATGATATTGAGGAGGGATCAGTGGAAGTTACCTAGTATTACCAATGAGAGAAAATATACTGAAAAAATTAGCAAAACTTCAAGGACCTATGGGACAATAATAACATATCCAACACTCATATCATCAGAGTTCCAAAAGGAAAGGATTACCGAATGCAGCTGATAGAATATTTGAGTAAATGGTTTAAAATTAACCAAGTTGGCAAAAGATAAACTAACATATTCACAAAGATAACTCCAATATAATCAATATTATATCAGAATTAAACTTGTAAACTAAAGACAAAGAAAATATCTTGAAAGGAAACAGAGAGAAATAACATATTACTTGTAGAGCAGTGTTAATACCAATGACATCATGTTTCTGAAACCACAGAAGACAGAAGGAAATGACTGAACATTTTTTCAAGGGCTTAAAAAATGGAATCATCAACCACACAATCTATACCTATCAAACTTTTCTTGCAGAGTGAAAGACACATAAGACAGTCTCAGACAAAAAAAAAAACTAGAAGAATTTGTTGCTAAGAGACTTACCCTTAAAGAAAGGATAAAGAAATCTTTTTTCAAACAGAAAGGAAATGATATAAAAAAGACTTTTGGTGATCAAAAAGAATAAAGAACAAATGAATGATCATGTAAATGGAAAATACAGGAAGCTATATTTATGATGTAGTGATCGAAACAAAAATTACAACATTCTACTCAAGGTAATAAATGATAGTAGAATATGGTGATAAATTATGTGTGTGCTGTGTGTGAAAGTGTAGAGAGAGACCATTATATATACTGTATATAGTTATATAGACATATATAGTGTTTTATACTTAGTTATATAGTTAGATAGTTGCATAGCATTTTGTTACTAATACCCAGAGCAATAACTAAAAATACAAAGCAAAATACCAAAAACACTATAAACAAAGCAAGTAAGTCACAGAAAAGTAAAAGCAAGCAAACAAACAAAAAAGCTAAAATAGAAGAATGAGAAAAAACAAGGAACCAAAGGAAAACCCTTAACATGTCAATAATCATCTCAAATTTAAATTACATGAATACACCAATTAAAATGCAAAGGTTCACAGAATGAATTTCATTAAAGATTTTGACTTTACTCTGTTTTTAGAAATACTCACCTCAGTATGAAAATAATACCATGAAAATATTTGTAAAAATAAGCAAGAATGGCTTTTAAAATATCTGAAGTAGATTTGTAGTATTATTAGGAATACATAAAAGTTCTGTTTGAGGACTGAGTGACACACCCTTAAATTATGTGAAATAGTTGAAGAGAAAAATAAATAATTCAACAATAACAGGAGAGAATTTCAATGTCCACTTTCTATAATAGAAAAACTAAGAAGATTAACTATTGAACAATAAAAATTTAACAAAAGAAATGCAGAATTTACACTTCACAGCTACAAACCATTATTGAAAGAAATAAAAGAAGAACTAAATGAAACATGCTTATGAATTGTAAAACTTAATTTTATGAAAATGTCCATAGTCCCAAAATTTATCTACAGATTCAGTGCAATCCTTGTCAATGCAACAGTTGTAGGACTAGGAGTGTAGCTCATGGTAGAGCAAGTGCTTAGCATGTGGTAGACCCTGGATTCCATCTCCAACACCACGAAAAAAGAGACACAGCTGTTTCCTTTGCAGAAATTGAAAACCTGATATTATTTTTATAGAAATTCAAAGTTCTCAGAAGCCAAAAAAATTTTGAAAAAGAAAGCAAAGTTGTAGGGCTTAATTTTCTGATTTCAAAACATACTATGAAGTTGTGTTAATCAAGACAGTATAGTGCTAAAATGAAGATAGACATATGAATCAGTGAAATATAGTTGCAGGTCCAGGATAAAAACCAATGTCTTTAATAAATTGATTTTCAACAAGGCTGCTAAGACAATTCAATCAGTAAATAAAAGTCTTTTCAATAAATGATGCTAAGATAACTGGGTATACACATACAAATGAATTAATACAGACCCTTACCTCACATCATACACAAAAATTAACTTAAAATGGGTCAAATATGAGCTAAAACTATAAATATCTTAGCAAATAAATAGGTATATATCTTCATTACTTTGGAGTAGACAATGGCTTCTTAAAAATAACATTGAAAACACAATAAAAAACAAAAAATAAACGGGATTTTATAAAAGTTAAATATTCTGACACTTCAAATACAACATCAAGAAAAATAACTCACAGAGCAGGAAAAATATTAACAAATTATATATCTAAAAGGGAGTTATATTCATAAAATATAAAGAATTAGAATAACAAAAATCAATAATAAATTTTAAAATAGACAAAGGATATATATAGATGTTTCTATAATGAACATATGCAAACACAAAAAGATGCTCCACATCATTAGTCATCATAGAAATGGAAATCAAAATCTCAATAGGATACTATTTCAGACTTATTGAGACAGTAGTGGTAAAAAAGCTAATCAATAAGTAGTGTTGGTGAGGAATCTATGTACACTGGAGTGTGATTATTAAATAGTGAAGAACCCTATTTGTGACAGTTTCTTATAAGTTTAAACATAGAATTACCACATAACACAGAATTGCCACTCTTGAGTACACACCAATGAAAAATGAAAAGATATATCCTCAAAATACTTAGACACGAATGTTCATTACAGCATTATTCATAATAACCAGCTGGTATAAACAACCCAAATGTCTATCAATAGATGAGTGAATAAATGAAATGTAGTATGACCATATACTAGAATATTGTTTGATAGTAACAGGAAACAAAGTATTGATTTGAGTGACAACATAGGTAAACCTTGAAAACATGCTAATGCAGAACACCAGCGACAAAGGAGCATATATTATATGATTCTATTTATATGAAATGTCCAAGACAGGCTAATCTATAGACAAAGAAAGTGGATTAGTGATTTCTATGGCTTCAATGAAATTTATGAGCAGAGAAAATGGGCAGCTAATAAATGTATATGTTTTCTTCTACGGGTGGTACTAACGTTCTATAATTCATTTTAGTCATGGTTGCATAATCCTGTGAATAAGCTGAAAATTAAAGCATATGCTTTAAAACTTGATTTAAAATGGAGCATGGACTTATATGTAAAATATAAAATAAGAAAATTTTTAAAATATTGAAAGCTTTAAAACAAAGTCTTTGGGATGTGTGCACAAAGAGGTCTTATATTTGACATCAAAAGCACAATGCCTAAAAAGAAAATTGATATCGAGCCCCATCAAGTTTAAAAACTTTTGCTCTGTGAAAGATCCTATTTAAGAGGTTGAAAAGGCAAAGTAAAAACTACGAGAAAATATTTTTAAACTACATAGTTGAAAAATCACTTGTTTTACAACATACAAAGAACTCCCAAAATCCAATAGTAAAGAAACAAATCATTCCAGTTAGAAAATGGGCAAACACATAAATAAGTATCTCACCAAGATGATTCATAAATGACAAAGAAATACAGTAAATATTTCAACATCTTTAGGAAACTTTAATTAAAGCACAATGAGATATCAATGCACATCTATAAATAAAAGACAATACAACACCAAAATGCTGACAAGAAAGTGGAGAAATTGCATTACTTATATGTTACTGATATAGTCACTAAGTAAAATAAGATTGACAGTGTCTTTTTCATACTATCCCACAATCACACTCATAATGCAAAAACTGTATATGAATGTAACAACCCCAAAATAAATAGCCTAGATGTCTTTCAATAGTTGAATGATTAAAGAAACTGTGATACATTCATATCATTGAATACTACTCAACAAATGAAAAGAGATAGACTGTATCCATTACAGTTTTGATTCATCTATAGAGAACTATGCTAAATGAGAAAAAGAGCCATTCACAATGGATATATACTACTGCATATGATTCTAGTTATATAACATTTCAAGGGATAAAATTTTAAAAATGAAGAATGAGTTGGTTATTGCCACACGTTAAGGATTGGTGAGGGGAGGCAAAGTGATAGATATGGCTATCAATTGACAACATAAGATATTCTTGTATTTATGGAACTGTTCTGTACCTGAACTATATCAGTATCAATATCCTGGTTGTAATATTTAATTATAAACTGGGTGAAGTCTATATAGGATATCGCTATAATTTCCCACAATTGCACACAAATCTACACATAGTTCAAAAAATTTAAATAAAAAATATGAAAGATTGTGAATGGAACTAATCACAGGGACATTAAAAAGCAAAGACAAATCCTATGACAAAGCATGTAAAGTGCTTTCCTTGGGCAGCCAACAACAATAAACTTCAAGAGAAAAAGAAATGATATTTATAAAATATACAAAAATTGGCCTACATATGCTAAACTTCATCACTGTGGATATGTGGTGGCTTGGTGGTAGTTAGGGAGAACTGCAGGATTCCATTTTGAAATCTGAAGACTCAACTGAGGGAACCAGAGTCAGGGTCTCTTACAGTCTGAACAACATCATAGGGACTGGTGGGTAATGGTATGAATGTGGACTCTGCAGCTGATAAGGATCACCATACTTCTCTTGTGGAGCCCATTAAGTATGATTATCAACATCAACAGTGCTTCTCACACATGAAATTTGGGAGTAAACTGTCTGGGAGAATGTGTTCTGGCAGATATAGAAGAGATGATCAAACTTAAAGGTCCATACTGCAATTCAATGAAAATGCTTTCTCGAATTTCATCTGAAATCTATGTGGTTTATTCACCTGGGACTAACACAGTTGACTATAAAAATGGTCTTTCAGGTCTTTGCTTACCATAAATAGAGCAATTTCTCTACCTCCTAGGTTTGAAGGCAAGATACCTTAAGTTTGCTTCTAAATTGAAGCAAACCATAAACTGCCAATCTTTACAATCCCCAAATTCTCCAACTTTAGTTAGGACACAAGGGAGGCAGTTGGCAGTAAAGACAAAAAATGAGAGCCTTTCTGAGAAAAAGCAAAAGCCCTCAAATGACAAGAGTATTTTCCAGAATGAGAAACTATAGTTGGAAGATAGGTTTGGGTTCAATCCAGCCCTCTGCTGATGTGAAGCTATAGAAACAGAACTTCGAATTCCTGATACAACTAGTTTTTCTCCAAAACCACGCATGAATTCTCTCCAACTTTGTGGGAGAGTTACCCTAGGCATCACTGGAAAAGGAGAAACCTACAAACATTTTGCAGGGCTGGAAAGAAATATCATTAGTAATGAGAGGTTTGGCTCCAGGAAGGAAAAAAATGCTTTGAACATTTCTCTGTGGTCTCACAGGATGTTTTTAGAGGATGGGGAGAGGCGTGGGGAGACTGGAATCTTGCTGGGCATTAAGGGCCAAAAATGGAGGCTCTCCATTGCTAAAAAAAAAAAAGCCTCGCTCTTTGGTACCAAATGAGACAAAATCTTCCTTTGTCTTTAAAAATATGCTTCTTCTGCTGAGATGAGATTCAATTAAGCAACATTTTTCCTTTTAGAGATTGTGATAGTAGCTGTGATATCACTGATATTAATTATGCAGAGCTCTATTTTCTCTGAATCAAAAATGTCCAGCGTCAAATGAGTTTGTGAAATGCTATATCATCTATTTTTATATAGCATATTAAAGGCTGGGAGAGGTACATTATTAAGAATCCTGTAAATTTAACTTCGCTTACAGTGATAAAATCAGCATGGTACTGGCAAAGAAACAGACCTGAGGATCAATGGAAGAGATTAGAAGCTGCAAGTATAAGTACAAACACACTCAACCACCTGATATTTGACAAAATTTCTGCACTTCAAAAGATATCACCATCAGAGTGAAAAGAAAACACACAGAATGGGAAAGAATTTTAGCCAGCAACTCCTCAAAGGACTTATATCAAGAACATATAAAGAATTGAAAAACATCAAGCCCCCCAAATTCAAAGACCCTCTCCAAAAATAGGCATCTGAGATGAGCACACAGTTCTCAGATGAAGACCTACAAATGGCAAATAAATAGATGAAGAAATGTTCACCATCACTGGTCATTCAAGAAATGCAAATTAAAACAACAATGAGATATCATCTCACTCCAGAAAGAATAGCTGCCATCAAGAAATCAGCTGATAACAAATGTTGGCAAGGCTGTGGGGAAAAGGGAACACTGCTCCATTGTAGCTGGGAGTGTAGACTGGTGCAACCACTATGGGAATCAGTATGGAGAATTCTCAGAAGACTAGGACTGGAAGCTCCATTCAAGTCAGCTATTCCCCTCCTGGGTATTTTCCTAGAAAAACTGAAAAGTTCATATCACAGTGATATATGTGCACCCATGTTTATAGCAGCACAATTTGTAATAGCTAAATCTTGGAAACAACCAAGATGCCCATCAACTGCAGAGTGGATGAAAAAGATGTGGTATCTTTGCACAATGGGATACTACTCAGCTATAAAAAAGAATGATCCTGAGGCCTTCATAGGGAAATGGAGACAACTTGAGACTATCTTCATTAGTGAAATAAGAATCATCTTTATAAATATCACATTGTGTCTCTAGTGTAAAAAGTAATAAGAAATTTAGGAGTAACAAAACTCAAAATGTGTAATTGCTACTGTAAAAAAGAGAGGAAAAGAAAGTGCTCTAAAGAATATAACTGCATGTATGTTTAAGTGTGGCTAGATGACCATATTACTGTTTGTGTTAGATCATTGAGCAGAACTGTTAATAGTCTCACTGTTTGTCTACTTTGTATTTTTTTTATTTTGTAACTTGAACAACTATTTCCAAGATGACCATATATAATTTATCAAGTAGTGATTTCTTAGTGTTTTTTGTTCTTTTCTTTGTTTCCTTTGAAACTATGTGTTGTTGCTACCCTCTTTTCTGTTTTATTTCTCTTTAAATAAAATTTTTAAAAAATTAACTTGGCTTGTCAAAAGTTTATTTGACAACAAAAACCTGTCAAAATTGTAATTTTCAAAAATTTAAAAATCATGACAATCATACAGCCATAGTGAGCATGTGTCAAAAATTTATTTTACATAAAGATTTAACTTGTTAATGAGGGCATCACTGGGATGGAAAAGCCAAGTCAAAGAAGGTATGAGAGTCTAGCATATATAATCAATGAAAAACGCAATACCAAAACAAGACTGCTAAATTACTGAAATGCAAAACAGATAAATAATCTATGGAACAACAAAACCATCCTATTTCCATTAATAGGTTATGTTATGTGTCACAATTAACCTTAAGACAGGATGATTATCAAGATGGCTTGACCTACTCATATAAGTACTTCAAAAGTAATTTCCTCTGACTGGTAATAGGAGAGTAGCTCAAAATCTTAAAGTACAAGAAGGATTCAGCCTATCATTGCTAACTTGAATATGAACGGGACCATATAAAAAAGAATGGAGGCAGTGTAAGAGCTGACAGTGACTGCCACATAGGAGCAACTAAGGAGAAGTAGACCTCAGTTACACAAACAAGGAATTGAATAAATTTTTACTCTTTTCATTGAGCCTCCAGATGGCAATTCAAATTAATGCTTTGATTTTTATCCTTGTGATACAAGAACAATGAACTAATCATGCTGTTACAGACTTCTGACCTACAAAACTTGAGCTAAGAACCATATAATGCTTGTTGCTAAAATTATGACACCTTTTTATGCAGAAACAGAAGATTAATATATAATATTCCTTGAAAAGTAGGTTTCTTTTTGAATGTTTGCAGAAATATGAAATTTACACTCCATCTGCAAAGGCTACTTGTATTTTTTTAATAAATGATTTTTATTGATACATTCTAAATATACAAATTGTTCATATTCATCATAGGGAATTTTTGCCTGTATATATCTTCACTTTTCTTTTTCAAACCACTCTCCTCCATTCCCATCAATCTCTCTTCCCCTCCTTATTTACAAAATCTTTGCTTCCATTTTTCCTTCCTTCTTAACCAATACCTCCTACCTAGTTCCCCTTCCCATTTGAATATTTTCGTCTGTTTCTCAATATCTACTATATATTTTTATCCTTATTTACACTTTTGCTTTCTTACACCAAAGAAACATTGTAGTATTTGAACATGCATGTCTGATTTATTTCACTTAAAACTATGGATTTAAATTGCATGCATTTACCTAGAAATGTCTCAAGTTTATTCTTCTTTATGGCAGTGGAGTACTCCATTTTATTTATGTTTTTAAAAACCACATCTTTATCCACTCATTGATTGATGTGAATTTGGATTCTTTCCAAGATTTAACTATTACAAACTGTGCTGCTGCAAGCATGGGTGTGCATATGTTTCTGTAATATGATGCTTTTAATAATTTCAGGAAGATAACAAAAAGGGGAATAGCCAGGTGAAATGGAACCTCTAATTTTAGTTTTTAAAGAAATCACCACACGATTTCTATAGCAGTTGCACAAGTCTACAGTTGCATCAAAATTTTGAAGCATTTTTTCCCCACAGTGCAGCCAGCATTTGCTATGGATTGACTGATTGATGATAGCTATTCTTTATAGGGTGAGAAAATCTCAGCATTGCTTTAATTTGCATTTCTCAAAAGACTAGTGATGTTGAACACTTTTTCGTATATTTATTTACCATTTATACTTCTTTATTGGAGAAGCATCTATCATTTCAGAAATGCATTTTTGGATTGAATCTTTAAATTTGGGGAGTATGATTTTATTTGTGTTCCATCTATATTCTAGAAATTATCCCATTGTGTAAGAAACAACTGGCAAAGATTTTTCTCTCTCTGTGAGTTGTCTCTTAACTATGTCAATTATTTCTCTTGTTGTGCAGAAGATTTTTAATGCAATACCAGTTGTTGAATCATTGCAATATTATTTGTCTGATCAGGGGTTTTTTTCAAAACTTTTTGCCAGCAACTATGTCTTCAAGAGATTTATGTAATCTCCTTTCCAGAAGATTTAGTGTTTTTGTTTTAACATTTACATCTTTGGTCGATTTAGATTTTGGTTTAGTGTATGGTGAGAGATATTAGTCTGTTTTTAATCTTTGGCATATGGAAAACCAGTTATAACAGCACCATTTATTAAACAGGCTATCATTCCTCTAGTGAAGATATTTGAAACATTTCTCAAGGAAAAGGGGATTGAGTGCATTTGGGGTTGTTTCTGTATCTTCTAATCTTTTCCACTGATGCTCAGGACTGCTATACTGTTTTAGTTTTTTCAATATCAAGCTGTTTTCAACACTGTAGTTATGCAGTGTAATTTTGAGTTGGGGTTTGTAATGTCTCCTGCCTTGCCTTTATTGCCTGGAATTGCTTTTGTTATTCTAGTAATCTTCTGAATTTTATGATTGTTTTCTCTAATTTTGTGAGGTTTGTTGCTGGTATTTTGATTGGGATTGCATTGAATCTCTATAACAATATTTATAGTATGGTCATTGTCAGCATACTGGTATTTCCTACCAAAAACAATGAGTCTCTTCCCATTTTCTGTTATCCTCTTTCAACTCTATGTTTTTCAATTGGATATCATCAATAAATCAATCAATAACAAATGCTGGCAGGGCTCTGAGGAAAAAAATGCCTCACCACTCTGATGCAAGTGTAGACTGGTGCAACTGCTGTAGAAATCAGTGTGGAGATTCCTTTGAAAACTAAAATTAGAAATTCTATTTGCCCTAGCTCCTTAATTAGATTGCCTCCGAAGTACTTCATTTTCTCTGATGCTATTGTGAAGGGAATGTTTTTGTTAATTTCTCTCTAAGTTTGTTATTTGTACACAGTAATGCTATTAATTTTTGAGTCTTGACATTTTTATTCAGCTATGTGACTGAATTTAGTCATTAAATCTGCAAGTCACTTTGTGTAGTTTTGGGGATGTTCCATGTAGAGTGTCAGGTCAACCACAAATAATAAAAATTTAACTTCATCTTTTGCTGTCTTTATTCCTTTTATTTATTTCTCTTGTCTAATTCCTCTGGCCAATGTTTACATAACTGTATTGAATAAGGTGGTGATAGTGGACAACTTTGTCTTGTTCCCAATTTCAAAGTGCAGAGTTTCACTTTTTGAACATTTAGTACTTCATTGGCTGTTGGTTTGTCATAGAAGGCATATTAAGATTAAAACCATCTATTTCAATTCTTTGTAGGATTTTTAGCATGAATGTGTATTAACCATTGGCAAATGCTTTTTCTTCATCTATTGAGATGATCATGTGGTTTTTGCCCTTAGCTCTGTTTATGTAATGCTTTACATTTACTTTGTTGCATAAATGGAATCATCCTTGCATCCCTGGGATGAATTCTACTTGATCATGGTGTATAATATTCTTGATAATTTGCTGCATTCTGCTTGCCAGTATATTACTGAGGATTTTTGCCTCTATGTTTATATGGATACTGACCTATAATTCTCTTTTTTGGTTGGTTCTTTCTTTGGTTTTGTTAACCAGGTCATGCTTGTTTCCAGGAATGGCTCAGGGAATATTGCATCTATTTCAATTTCATTAAGGAGTTTGAGGAATACTGGCACTAACTTTTCTCTATATTAACTGTAGAAATCAGCAGTGAATCCACCAGCACCTGGGATTTTATTTGTTAGTACATTTTTAATTGCACCTTTAATTTCATTAACTGATATTGGATTATTTAGAATTTTTCTGACTTCTTGATTCAGGTTTGGTAAATCTTCTTGATTTAAGTTTTGGTAATATGTATCTAGGAATCTGCCCAATTTCTCCATATTTTCTATCTTATCTGACTGCAGGTTCTCAATGTAAGTACTGATTATCTTCTGCATTTCTGTAAAATCTGTTGGTTTTACTCCTTTCAATCCTAATAACATGAATATGAGTATTTTCATTCCATTTTTGATGTTTGGCTAAGTATATGTCAAATTTATTTAATATTTCAGCAAACTATCTCTTGGATTCATTCATTCTTTTTATGAGTTTCTTAGTCTCCATTGCATTAATTTCTGTTCTAATCTTTATAATCCTCCCTCATATGAGCTTTGGATTTGACTTGCCCTTTCTCTAGGACCTTGGGGTTCAGTATTATGTTGTCTATTTGAGCTTGTTCTCTTCCTGATGTAGCAGTTTAACACTATAAATTTCCCTCATATGACTGCTTTCATAGTGTCCTATGCTTTGTGGTATGTTGTATTGGCATTTTTTTACTTTTTCAGACAAAGTCTCACTATGCAGATCAGGTTGGCTTTAAGCTCACTCTATAGACGAGACTGATCTTGAACTCGCAAAGATCCTCCTGCCTCATCCTCCCAAGTGCTATAATTATAAGCATATGCCACCATGTGCAGTTTAGCATTATCTTTTTTTTATTTTAAAGAGAATAAAACAAAACAACATGAAACAAAAAAGAACAAAGCAAATTAGAAAAGAACAATGCAAACAACACAGGACTTCAAAACAAGACAAAAGGATATCAACAGTGGCTATCATATAGTCTCTTGTTTTCTTCAAAATAGTTAATCATACCTTCACACATAATAATATAGAACATAACAAAATAGTATAAAACCAATCAAAAGAATGAAGACATTACATAACTTCAAAACCATATAACAGGAAATGAACAGAGGCTACTATAATGTCTTGCTTCCTTCAAAACAGTTGTCCATACTATCACACATAATAAAATCAAGTAAAACACAACAGAAAGAAACAATCAAGACACAAGAATAAAAGCAAGATAGGACTTCAAAACAAGATGATAGGAAATCAGCAATGGCTACCATAATGTCTTATTTTCTTCTAAAGAGCTGCTCATATCATCACACATAATACACTCAAATAAAAAAACACAATAAAACCAATTAAATAAATGAAAACATTATAGGGCTTCAAAACAAGACAATAGGAAAACAATCATGATTGCCATACTACATCCCATTATGTTCAAAATAGCTACCCATAGCATCAGACACAGTAAAATCTAACAAAACAATACAGAACAAAGCCAAATCTAACAAAAATTATGAAAACAATACAAGAATTCAAAAAAAGGCAGTAAGACATTTACAGTAGTTACACCTTCCCCTCCCAGGTGTTTCCTCCTTTATCATTTTACAACATCTATTGTGCTTTTTGGATCCCCTTAATTCCTTGTTTGTTATGCTAGGATTCAAATGTATGAGTTCAAACTGTTTTACTCATGAACATGATCTCCACTTGCATCCATTTACGTACAAGAGCCTTGATATTAATCTACTTTATAGCTGGGTGGCTTTCCATTGTATGAAAATACCATACCTTTCTTACATATCTTGTAGTTGATGGGTAAGTTATGCTTGTTTTTTTTTTCTGGTCTCCT
>PVJX010040601.1:0-15087 GCA_004027295.1 Dolichotis patagonum | reverse complement strand
TGATAAAGAGTGAATATCTCCGATTGTCTAGTTTTGAAATTTAGTTTTGAAATCCGCTTTGTCCTGTTTTGTTGTGTTTAATTTTACCCTTTTGATATAATTGCATGTATATTTGAGTGGGTAAGATGGATGACCATATTGCTGTTTTTGTCAGATCGTGGAGCAGAACTGTTAACAGTCTCACTGTTTGAATGTCTACATGTTTTAACTTTGTAATTTGAACAACTATTTCCAAGAAGTCAGTATGTAATTTGTCAAGTAATAATTGCTGAGGATTTTTTGTTGTTATTCTTTTCCTTTTTTCATTGGAATTCTGTATTGTTGCTACCCTTTATACTGCTTTGTTTTGTTTTTTCTCTTTAAATAAAATTTTAAAAAAATACATGGTATAATTTAGAGCAGGGCAGGTTTACTGTGACCCACAGTTTCAGAGGCTGCAAGCCACGGTCAGCTGGCCCATGGCCGTGGGCCTGAGGTGACAGGAACATCGTGGCTATGGGGCAGGCTGGAGGACTGCTGCCCGCCTCATATGCCAGCCAGGAAGCAGAAAGAAAAGGAAAGGGCCGGAGAGAACAGGTCCGGGAGCAGATGCAGTCCCAAAGGCCAGGCCCCAGCATCCACACCCTCCAGCTGGGCACCATGTCCTGTTTCCACTGCCTCCCAGTAATGCCACCAAGTTATGACTCTATCAGTGGATGAGCCCACCACTGAAGTGACAGCCTTTGTGGTCCAGCTCTCTCCCAGAGAGCTTCACCGCTGAACATGTGAGACTCTAGGGGACATTTTAGAGCTAACCCGTAACAACCAGACATCAGTGAACTGTAGTGAGCAGATCTACTTCCACATTCCCTATTCTGTCCCTTTGGTCAACCCGTCTGTCACGTCACCTACGCCACCCTATCTCGATATCTCTCGCACAGTAAGAGCTGAAGTGGGGCAGTGAAGTGGGGAACAGTCCTCTGACTTGACTGCTCACCTTCATGGCTACCTCAACCATCCTGGGTCTATTCTTTCCGTATAAACTTGAGAATCTGCTGGTAATTGTAAAATAACTTTCTGGGATTTCTGACTATGACATTTTAAAAATAACCACAAATCATGTGGCTTAACTAGTTTATGCAGTATTGTGTGGCTCATTGTATTCTAACTTTCAGCTCTTGTAAAAACAGTAAGATAGGTATCTTGGTTACTTTTCTCTCACTGCTGAGACAAAAACCTGACAGCCAGTTAAGGGAGAAAAGGGTTATTTAATTCACAGTTTGTAGAGGTTTCAGTCCATAATCAGCTGGATCCAAGGCAGGGTGACAGGGCACTGGGGCCACAGTTCAAGGAGGCAGAAGACACAAAAGCAACAAGAGCAGAAAAGTAGGGGGGAGCAAGTCCCTTTCCTTCCCTTGTAAGAAGGCTATCTACCGCCGGGAGAGTGTAGCACTCACATCATCTCCATCCCCTTCTCTTGCACAGGCTCAGGATGTTGACTGAGGACCCTGTCTCCCTGCTGAGTCCCTTAACCTTCTAAACTTCTCAGATTAACACATGAACAACATTCTGGAGAGGTGAGGGCCTGTCCTCTTCACCCCAGGATGTAGAACAGCTGAGCTACTCAGTTCAGCTTCTAGACTTCTCAAGTTGACACAGTGAATAAGCTATTTTATCACTGATGGAAAACTGCAGATCTGGTTGCATTCCTAATTTGAGCCGTTGTAAAATTAACATGAAGTCTATGCTGGCAAATCTATTTTGTCCTGGAATAAAAGCTTTCCTGCTCTGACCTTGTCACCTCACTGCTGGTGACCATCTTTTTTTTTTTTTTTTTTTAATTTAATCGATACCAGGGATCAAACTCATGACCATGTGCTGGCAAAGCAGGCGCTTATGCCACTGAGCTAAATCCCCAGCCAACTGGTGAACATCTTGACTGCCCCGTAATTCTTGCAGGTCACACCAGGTAGACACAGGCAATCTCAGAAGGGGTCAAGGCTTTCTCAAGATGTCAAAACTCACAAACAGTGGACTGTAGGGGATGCGAGCAAAAGTTCACAAGAAGCTAAGACCTCCTGTGAGTCGGCACCATGCACAGGCTGACTGGGGGAAGGCCAGATGCCAGACCTTCTGGTGTGTGAGCTGGGAGACAATAAGAGACAATCCCCCACCCCACCCCCAACATAAGCGAATGGCTGATCCAGAGAAACAGGCTGTGATGATAGCAACTGAGATAAAATACGACTTAATACTTGTAGCATTTAGTGTTTCACTGACTTTGCACACCTAAAGTCGGTGGTCTGACCATCTATTGAGAGGATAACAATATGCAGTGTAGCATCTATGGGAGATTTTCTTCTGAAGGTAGTGGTCATTGTTAATTCCCTATTACCTTGTTTTGAAATCCTGTATCATTTTCATTGCTTTATTTGGTTGGGTTTTATTCTGTTTTGTCTTGTTTGATTTTATGTCTGATGGCATTGGCTGTTATTTCAAAGATAACAAGATATATTATGATAATCATTTTGGATTTACTATTCTCTTGTTTTTAAGTCCTGTATTGCATTCATTGTTTTGTTTTTATTGGTTCTATTCTGTTCTGTTTTGTTTGATGTTACTTTGTCTGAAGGTATGTTGAAGTCAACAAGAGGCATGATGGTAACCACTGTTGATTTCCTATTACCTTGTTTTGAAATCCTGTGTTATTTACACTGTCTCATTTTTCCAAGATCTTCTCATGGACAACCAAAACTTATCAGAGGGTACCCCACTGCTCTTGTGGAACAGTGTCTATCACAACATGCATGCTCTGGATGGCTCAGGAAGCCTAGGACATGGCCCAGGAGCAGGGCTGCAAGACTACACCTTGATCCCTTCCCTTTTAAGGATGAGAGCATAATCAACAGTGTACTCGTGTACTGCAACAAACACAGACAAGATCAACAGGAATTACAGATGTTCCTTGACCTCTAATGGGGTTGCATTCAAATACCTCATCCCAATTTGAAAATATTATAAATCAAAAATGCATGCAGTACACCTAACCTACCAGTAAATATATGTACCACTCCTAACCTACCACAAAACAGAGTGTAGCAACACAGCACACGGTAGACTCTTGCTTGTTTCCCATCACAGTCCCCTGGTTGCCTGGGAGCAGCAGCTCACTGCCACTTCCCAGCACCAAAATAAATCACGTATCATTATCTTGGGGAAAGATAAAATTCAAAGTATGACTTTTACTGAATTTGTGTCACTTTGCACCATTTGAAAGTGAAAATAATGGCAAACTATCCTAACTCAGAGGTGACCTGTAATCATCTATGCTTTTCCCCCAACACACACTCTCACCCGTTTTATGTGCTTTTTACTAAGAAAAAGTTTATCATATATGAAAAAAATTTAAATTGCCACATGAAAAAGAAACTCCCAAGATGCTGTTTCACTGGTTTTTAAACACCTTGCTTCCCGAAAGCTTGCCACGCCTTAGTTTGTAGAGCTCACTTGTCAAATAAATTCTTCACTAAATGAAATATGAAATAAAGTAATAAAGGGTCTATTGCCTACAATATGGAGGAGAAAGCCTTTTAAAAGAATGTGTCATTATGTCTAAAGATACAAAATAAATTAAGGGCTATACCACAGAAGAAAACATTAACAAGGTATAAACTGGAACTTTTATTGCTTTATTGCTTATTAGTTTTATTGAGCACTTAGCCTGTTTAAGATCTGAAAGCTTTAACCCTCCACCTCACCCTGCAAGCCAAAAACATATTCCATTGCCAACATTTAAACATTTCTGGCTTCTAGCCTGAAACATCAGCAAAAAAGGCAGAGCAGGCATCCCCAAGGTCCTGTTCCCCCCACAAACATGAAAAACTCAAGCAAAAACTGTCGGAACCAACGCTGTCAGAAGTCAGGAGAATAGTGAAAGGTTTACAGCACCACACAAACGCTGAGTCAAGAGAAAGGCAACATCAAAACAGAAGCACAGCTCTATAACTCATGGAGAGAAAACATTTTTCTCCACTGCTGGGGTTCAAACACATAGTATCGTACATACTAGGCAAGGGCTCCACATCCCTAGCTTGCTGTGGCGCTTCTGTCTGACCCTCCCACCCTTGCCTCTCTAGAGGTCAGTGGTGCAGTGGTCTTGCTGACAGCCACCATGTTCCCTATGCAGAGACTGGTCTCTGGTTCCAGAAGGTGCAGAGCCAAGCTGACTCACAAAAAACCTTCCTGGAGCCTGCTGACTTGAGGGGCTTCTATCTATTCTGCAAAACTCAGAATACACTCAGGAGGAAAAGCAGCAGATACTTCTAGAAAACACTCCAGGGCAAAGGAAGAAGCCATAGACAGGTGGGGCAATATGTTACCACTGAGGCACACATGAGAGCACCAGAACCCTACAAGTGAAGGTTGGGGAGTTTCTTTGGGAAATGGATGGCTCAAACCACCCATATATACAAGGAAACTTAGAAAGTTGCATGCATGCCCACAGCAGGACACAAGCTCATTAAAGAACTGAGAAGACTCCAATAGTAGAGGATCTACAGACTCAGTATGAACAAGAGATGAAGGCTAAGGCAGAGTTATAAACATCCTGGCTATTACAGAGTTTCCTTCCCACTCTAATCCCCCTCCCTTCTTTCCTCTCTCTCTCTCTCTGTCTCTCTGTCTCTCTCTCTCTCTCTCTCTCTCTCTCTCTCTCTCATTTTGGCTCCTCATGGTCAAGGAAATCTCTATGAACACACTAACTGAACACAAGTTTGAACAGAGATTTTAGAGACATCATATGAAAAGGAATACAGATCTTGCAAAACTCAACAAATAAATACCTACAGTCTACAGTAAGTGACAACAAACCCTAAGGCGGTGAATCTAATCTCCAGAGCTACCCTAACATGCAAAATATCCAGTTTTCAAGAAATAATTATTGAGCACATAAAGAAACAAAATAAGGCACGTTCACATAAAAGTGACAGAAATTGTCCTTGCAAAAACACAGACCGTGAACTTATTAAACAAAGACTTATTAAACAAGGACTTAAAATCAACAGCCTCATACATGCTAAAAGACTTAAAGGAAAGCATAGATAAAGAGCTAAAGGAAATCATGATCACACTACATGCTCAAATAGCAATGAAGAAACAAGTTATAAAAAGGAACCAAATTCAGAGGTCAAAAGCTATGTTGAAATAAAAAAAAAAACTTAGAGTAGTTCAATAACAGAACTCAGTATGCAGAAAAATGAACCAGGAAATCTGAAAACAGGGCAAAGAAAATCATCCAGTTTGTGGAGAAGGAAGAAAAAAAGAAGAAAAATGAAAAGAGGATAAGAAACCTGTCAAAATCTAAGGACAAAGACAAGATCTTGGGAAGTGAGAGGAGTGACTCATTATGTACTAGAAATCTACAATAAAATTAACAAATGATTCTCCTTCAGAAACCTCAAAGGCTAGAAGGCAGTCAGATGCTGCTTTAAAGTGCTGGAGAACAAAGGAGCTATTAACCAAGAACTGTCGACTTTTTCTCACTGGGACTAAGAACCCATTACCTCCACTTGAAGGAGGATTTTAATTTGGATCATGGTTTCAGAAGTTCTCAGCCCAGGGTCAGCAGGCTCCAAGCACAAAAACGTGGCAAAAAGGTGTTGTAGAGGGGCCAGGGATATAGCTCAGTGGCATAAACACCTGCCTGGCAAGCAAAAGGTCCTGAGTTCAATTCCCAGTACAAAAAAAAAAAGGTGTGATGGAGAAAAGCCAGTTCTCATGGTGTCCTGCAAGCAGAACAGGTGAGCAGTGCCACAGAGGAAAGGGTCAGGGACCATATACATAATCCAAGGTCACGGCTCCATGACCCAGCCAGTGATACCTGAAAGTACACTTCACCAATGTGCTAGGCGCTTCTTAATGCAATAAAGATGATCTATCACAACTAACAGTCACACCCTATGAGAATGACCCTTCAGCAATGAAGACCCCTAAGTTGCATAATTCCTATGATATGCAATACCCACAACAGTTGAATCCACAGACATACAATGCAGACAGATGATTTCCCGGGGGTAGAAAATGAGGGGTGAGAAGAAGCTATTTAATGAGGGTAGAGTTTTCTTTGTGGTAATGAATATCCTGGGCCTACATAGTGGTGCTAGCTGGTCAACAGTGTGAACATATTAAACACCAATAAAGTTTCCACTTTGAAAGAGTTGATTTTATATTATGTGACTTTCACTTCAATAAAGAAAAATAAAAGTTGAAAAATCTGGCTTCTGAAAAATTGGCAGAAACAGCAAATCTCCAGCAGTGACCAATCACTCTGGGGTCGCTTCCTTCCTTGGTTACCTGTCTGTCCCCACAGGAATCTGGAGTCGGGGCAGGGAGCTGGTTTAAGGTAATGCACAAACTGGCATTCGGAGAATACTGGGAAGCAACTTAACATCACCCGTGTGGCAGTATGAGCTGTCAAGGACCTGAGTTACTTGCTAATTTCAGTGAAAACTTACACTTGGGTGTAGAGAGAAATCATGGAGATAGTAACCTTTATCAACAGTCAGCAACACAATAAAATTCCATCCTTAACTTTGATAGTTTTTCTGTTTTTATATGTACATAGTTCACTGGGATTCAAGAGCAGTTTTTAAAAAACATTCTTTTAATTGATTTATTCTATAACAGTACATTGGGGTAACCCAATAAGAATTACTGGTTTCAGTTATGATCCAGTTGAAAAGATCATGCATTGCTTTACATGCAGAATGTCCTATGTGACTAGCTAACCTGGGAGCAGCTCCACCAGCGGCTGTCCATCAGTGTCCCTGAAAGAGAACTTCCTCACAGCCCTCCGTGTGGACAGCCACTGCCTGACTCTGTCCACAAAGCCTGGCTCACCGCTCTGCTCCATATCCCGATATTGGGATGGCAAAGCTCTTCCAGTGAGGCTTGACTTATGGAATGGACCACACATTCCACGGTTTTACTTCAAGGATCATTATGAAAATGTTACAATATGACATACTCATCAAAATATTTTAGCTCCCCTGAAAGTACGATTTCATTTTCTTTGAGCAGTTCTGCAAATTTGAAAATGCAAGGATTTCACTCAATTCAAAACAGTTTAACACTAGAAAGTGAATATAATCAAGGGCTGTGTGTTCTGTCTCCTTAGTGAACATGTGCAGGTCTGCTGAGTCTGAGGACCTGTATTTTCTGGGAAAAAAAACAACAATTCTTTTGCTTTATATAAGGTTAAGTTTTAGTCTTGTAAACCTACATCCACCCTAGGATTCCCCAGGTTTGGTTTTGCAGATCTCTATAAATTATTATTCATCCTTGATTTGGGGCAAGAGCAAAGTAAATCTCAAAAAAGTTTCTCATACTACAGATATCTCACTGCACTAAGTAGCCAAATTTCCGTATTTTCTTTCATGTTCTCCCACCTGCTCCAACATTGTTAAGAGATGTTAAAGGGGAAAAAAGGTTGTTACAGGAAAACATGGAGATGTTTCACTTCACTTCGACACATAGGATGAGTAACCTTCTGAACTTTGGCTTAGATTAGCAACTAGAAAATAAATTTCCAAACTTGGTCACACCATGCCTGGGGTCATGAAAGGCTTCTGGAGTTCAAAAAACCCTTTTGATAGACACTAAATACACCAATCCCTCAAGTAGGAAAAACTCTGTTTAAACCAGTTAGACCTTTCCTTTAACTACTCTGTCAAGGTCTCAAAAACTTAAGATTTCAACTCAATATTTTTTTCAGTCATCTATCAAAGACAACCCTGCTAAAGTACCCCAGCTGTCTGATACAGCACTTTCAATTCTTCAATTGTGTTGAGCTTCTTTCTCTTTGTGGGTTTCAGAGTGGGAAGCTTCTTTCTCTTTGTGGGTTTCAGAGTGGGAAGGGGTAGTTATAAATCTGAAGTAGGAAAAGCTTGTCCCATACCTTGCTACTTCCCTGGGAACCCAAGTTCACACAAACCCAGGTGCCTGGCCCATTCCCCTACACTGCAGAGTGGCAGCCAACATTGGAAGTGCCCAAGACCCCACAACTGGCTTGTTGAGAAGAACCTACGAGACAAAGATGCAAAAGGCAATCTCAGATCTCCAGCCCACACAGCACAAGTCTGGGAGATATAGTCATGGGAGAAAATGGAAGTCACACACCTGAAATCTCTGAAGCGATAGCAACTAAAGTAAAGAAACAACTTCATGGAGACTGTAAAAGTAATTAGATCAGAAATAACATCTCACATAAAAGAAGAAATCACAAATGTAATGAAAGAATTGCTGAGCATATCTAAAGAAGACATAGATTTTAAAAAAAAGAGGAGCATAGGAAAATGATGGAAATATTGAATGAATGAATTAAAGGAATTATAGGAAGGAATTACAATGCATGAACAGATTCAAAGAGATAGCCAGGAAATTAAAGAGTCTATCAAAACCTGGCAAAACTGCTTGAAAGAGACTGAAGATAGACTTTCAGACCTTGAAGTCAGGATTGCAGCTAGCAATCGTGAAAGGAAAGATCTCTTAAAAATAACAAGGAACTAGGAAATAACAATTCAATGGTGCAAGACAATGAAGAAATAAGTAATTTAAGAGTGATAGATATCAGCGAAGAACCAGGGGTCAAAACAAATAAATAGAAAGACTATTTATAGAAGTAATAGCAGAAAACGTCCCAAACACGGGTAAAGAATCTGGAATACAGATAAGCGACACATATAGAAATCCAACTAGGCATAAACCAAAAGAAATCTATGCCCAGACATATAATAATCAAGATCCCAGAAATTCAGCACAAGAGCAGAATATTAAAGGCTATTAGAGGAAAGAAACAGATCACCTATAAAGGAAAACCCATCAGAATCACAGCAGATTTGTCAACACAAACCATCAAGTCAAGAAAAGTTTGGAGTGAAGTGTTCCAATTATTGAAAGAAAACAACTTCTAACTCAGATTGATGTACAATGCAAAACTATCTTTCAAAATTGATGGAAAAATAAGGTACTTCCATGATAAAGAACAACAGAAGGAATTCATGACTACCAAACCAACCCTACAGAAAGTGCTGAAGAATATTCTAGAGAGAGATAAAGATGACCATGGTTCCAGGAAAAGCAGCAGAGCAAGCTCACCAAACAGGACAGGAAATCAAATAAAGAGAAAAGTGGAGAGCAAACAGCAGGAGGATAGCATGGCAGAGATGAACCAATGTATGCTAGCTGTAACCATTAATGGAGATGACCTCAATTCACCAGTAAAAAGAAACACAGGGACAGTGAATCAAGAAACAAGATTTGGGGCCGGGGATTTGGTTCAGCGGCTTAAGCGCTTGCCTGGTAAGTACAAGGTCATAAGTTTGATTCCCGGTATCAATAAGAAAGAGAGAGAGAGAGAGAGAGAGAGAGAGAGAGAGAGAGAGAAGAAAGAAAGAAAGAAAGAAAGAAAGAAAGAAAGAAAGAAAGAAAGATCCATCAATACAATGTATACAAGAAACACAGTTAACTCAAAAGGAAAGTTATAGGCCAAAAATCGAAGGAGAGAAAACAGTTGTTCCACATGACAGGAGACCAGAAAAAAGCAAGGATAACTTGCCCATCAACCGCAGGGTGGATAAGAAAGATATGATATTTTCAGACAATGCAAAGCTACCCAGCTATAAAGTAGGATAATCTCGAGACTCTTGCAGGTAAACGGATGCAACTGGAGATCATGCTCATGGGTAAAATGGTTTGGACTCAGACAGGTGAACACTGAGTTATCTCCCTAGCATAAAAAACTGAAGGAGTTAATGGGATCAAAAAAGCCCAATAGGTATCATGAAAGTGATAGGGGAGGAAACGCCTAAAAAGGGAAAGTGTTAATTTCCTATTATCTTGTTTTGAATTCTTGTATCATTTTCAAAATTTTGTTAGGTATGGTTTTATTCTGTCTTGTTTTGTTAGATTTTCCTGTGTCTGATGGTATGGGCAGCTATTTTGAAGATAATGGGATATAACTATGGTAGCCATTGTTGATTTCCTACTACCTTGAAGTCCTATAATGGTTTCATTCTTTTATTTTGCTTAGTTTTATTGTGTTTTGTTTTATTATGTGTGATAGTGTGGACAGCTATTTTGCAGAAAACAAGAGACATTATAGTAGCCATTGTTCATTTCCTACTATCTTGTTTTGAAGTCCTATAATGCTTTCATTCTTTTGTTTTGATTGGTTTCAGTATGTTTTGTACTGTTTGATTTTATTATGTGTGATAGTATGGACAGCTACTTTGAAGAAAACAAGAGACATTATGGTAGCCTTTGTTAATTTCCTGTTATCTTGTTTAGAAGCCCTGTAATGCTTTCATTATTTTGATTAGTTTTGTTCTGTTATTTTGTTTGATTTTATTGTGTGTGATGGTATGGACAGCTATTTTGAAGAAAATGAGAGACTGTATGGTAGCCATTGTTGATTTCCTGTTGTCTTGTTTTGAAATCCTGCATCAATTGCATTGTTCTGTTCTAATTTGCTTTATTGTGTTGTTTTATTTAAAATAAAAAAGTCAAAAGTATTATTTTATATAACAGTGAATTCAGTTAAATTGTTAATAGGGGAACTTAATAAAAATTCAACAATAGTATTTCTGGTGCTTCACTAACTCACTTCATCTGGAAAGAAAAGAAGAAAAAGAAAAAGAAAAGAAAAAGTGTAAACTTCATGCTAATTTTATTTCTTTGGCATATATACCCAGGAGTGGGACTGCTGAATCCTGATATGGCCAGCACATTAATGCTAAACACTTAAAAGCATTCCCAGTGAAGACAAGGCAAGCATGTCACCTCCATTAACACCATTCAGCGGTATTTCATCGGACTTTCCAGTCAGCTCAGTAAGAAAAGAAAGAGTAACCAGGATCAGAAAGAAGCAAAAGTGCCATTATTTACTGATGGAATAATAATTTACAAACAAAGTGTTGCAACATGTAAACTATCAAGTTTTGTAAGAGTTCAGCAAGACTGCAAGGAAAAATCAAACAAAAATGTTTATTGCTCTGATATTTGAAAACAATTAAAATCAACTTTTAGAATTAGTAATAAACACCACCAGGTACTCAGAAGTAAAACTAAAACACATGGTATGATTTAAAAATTATACCAAAATACATTTAAAACTGTATTCTTTCCCTCCATCTTTATTGAAATAAAACATATGAAAACTATATACACTGAAGGTGTACAATGTAAGCTTTTAATATATGTATGTTGTGAAACAATTGCCACAATTAGGCTAATTATCACACATTAATTCACAAAATTATCTTTTCATATAGTATAAATACAAAAACTGTATTCTCCAACTAAATTTCAACTACATGATGGACAATTAGTCACACTTTCCAAGCTGTACATCACATCCCAGAACGTAATCATTTCATCACTAAAAGTCTGTACTTTGACCAGTATCTTACGCTTCCCAATCTCTCCCACCCCCTGACCGCCATTCTACTCTACTTCTATAATTTCATTTTTTTATTCCACATGAAAGTGAGATCATGCAGTATTTGTGTTTCTGTTCCTAGTTTATTTCACTTAGCATAAGGATCTCTAGGTTCATTCACATTTTGTAAATGGCAGAATTTTCTTCATTTTTAAGGTTGAATAAAAATAATCACCATTTCCTTAGCCACTGATTCATGATACACTTTTTTGTTTTGTTTTGAGACAAACTTTTGCTATGCAGTTCAGGCCATCCTTGAATTCAGTTTCCTGGCTGAGGCTGGCCTCACACTCAGTCAGCCTACTGTCCCGGCCTGAACAGGCATGTGCCACCAGGCCCAGCCGATACTATTATTTTTAACTGAAAGTCTTGCATACTGTTTTCCAAAATGGCTATACGCATTTACATTCCCAGCCAAAAACAAATCAGGGTTACCTTTTCCCACATCTTGATCAAAAGTGCCTATCTTTATTTGGCAGAGCTGAGAACTGAACTCCGGGCTTTGTACCTACTCACTGCTTAGCTTCAGCCCTGCACCTACGCGAATGGCTGTCCTAACAGGTGTGAATGTGCACTGCACTGTGGCTTTGGTTTGCATTTTCCTGTGATTAGGGATGTGGAATATTTTTTCATGTATCTATTGGCCATTCACAGGCTTTTTTTTTTAAAAGTCCATTCTGGCCTTTTACTCTTTTTAATCAGGTTATTATTATTTTTATTGTTATCATTATTATTATTTTGCTAACGAGCTGTATGAATTCTTCATGCATTTTTATTAACCCCTGTCTATATACATATGGCTTGCAAATATTTTATGCCATTCCACAGGTCGTCTTTTCATTGAGTTAACTATTTGATTTGCTGGGCAGATTTGTAGTCAACTGTCGTACTAAATGTTAATTTGTGCTTTTATTTCCTGGGCTTTGGATATGTTATTCAAGAACTCATTTCTGAGACTGCTGTCAAGGAGTTTTTTCTCATTTTCTTCAAGGAGTTCTGTGGTTTCTGGTCCTACATTTAAATCTCTAATTGTTGATTTTTGTGTGTAGTGTTAGAGATGAATGCAATTTCTTTTTCTATTTCTTTCACATATGGATGTGTAATTTCCCAATACCTTTAATGAAGAAATAATTCTTTCCTCACTGTCGTTTTGGAAATGTTTATAGAGCTTACTTGACTATCTACATGTGACTTATTTTTTGGATTTTGTACTCTGCTTCATTAATCTGTGTGTATTTTATACCAGTATAATACACTTTTGACTACTGTATCTTTATAATATAATCTAGAATCAGGCAAGTGAAATGACCCCATCTTTATTCTTCTTGCTAAAAATTCCTTGAACTATTTGGAGTCCTTTGCAGTTTCACATCAATTTTAACAATGTTTTCTACTTCTGCAAGAAAGACCATTAAGATTTTGGTAGAAATGGAACTGATCCTGTAAATAAATTTTGGTATATGGGTATTTTGGCATTATTAGGTTTTCTGGTCCTTAAACATGGAGTTTCTTTCCACTTACTTGTGTCTTGCTCAGTTTCACCAAAGTTTATAGTTTTTAGTGTGGACATCCTTCTCCACACTGGTTATTTATTCGTAAACATTTATCCAAAAACATTTTACAATTTTAAAACTTTAGTTACTATTTTAAATATTAATGTTAAGTGGGATTGTTTTCTTCATTTCTTTTTCATTGTTAGGATACAGAAACACAACTGATTTTTGTATGTTGGCTTTGTATCCTGAAACTCTACTGGATTTGTTTATGAGCTCTAACAGTTTTTGGTGATACATTTAGGGTTTTCTATATGTAAGATCATGCCTTCTGAAACAGAGACAATTCTATATCCTTTCTAATATGGATGCCTTTCATTTCTGAGTAACTGATCTGGCAAAGAATCTCAGTACTATGTTGAACAGATGTAGTGAAAGTGGGTGTCTCTGACTTGTTCCTGATCTTAGAGGAACAGCTTTCAATATTTCACTTTGAGAATAACGGTAGCTGGGGACTTATGGCTCACGGCATATGTCTGTACTGGTGAGGTACATTCCTCTATACATCATTCACTGAGGATTTTTAATCATAAAAGGATGTCAAATTTTACCAAATGCTTTTAATGTATCTATTGGGAATATCATATGGTTTTTCTCCTTCATTATGTTAATGTGGTACATCACGTATCTTTGACTTAGGTGCTGAGCTATCCTTGCATCCCAGGGATAAATCATAATCACGGTGAGCGACCCTTTTAACCTGCTGTTGCATTCAGTTTACTAGCATTTTTCTGCAGGATTTGTGTTCATCAAGGATATTGGTCTGCAGCTGTCTTTTTTTATAGTGTCCCCCCTTGGCTCTGCTATCCAATCAATGACGGTCTCATAAAGTGAGTTAAGAGGTGTTCCCTTTCTTTTTGATTTTTTGGAAGAATTTTTAAAGAATTGGTATTGGAAGAGACAAGATGGCGGACTGGTAGGTAGCAGGAGAGAGACCCTCTCTGAGAGAGACAGCTCTAATGCCAGAATAAAACACCCTGGAGAGACCCAAACAGAGAGAGATAGACTCTCACAACCCAGAAAGAAACTAAAGCGCAAAAACCCGCTCGAATAAGAGGTCCTGGGGCTACTATTAGTGAAGATAAGATCAGTGAGCACCACACCCGCCTCGAGATGCCTGAATTCCGCCCGACCTGAACAAGCAATCCCCATCAAAGCGACTGGCTTGAGCCACCGGAGCGCGGAGCTTAACAGCCCTGCTCGCCAGGACCAGCACTGCACATGACCCACCCAGAGGCACCGTGAATTCCCACCTCAGCCGCGCTGAAGTTGGAGGTCGGGCAGTCCAGCAGTTCTCGGGGACACGGTGAGTGATGGGAATAAGACCCTCCCACAGGAAAGGGGAAACCGACTGGATGACATGTTGGATTTGGGCAGGACAGCCCTAACTCCATAAGGAAGTGGCTTCAGCTGGTTACTCCCCTCACCGAGCGGATTGGTGGAATCTGCTTGGACTAGGCCACGCCCCTGGCGGGGACCCAGTTACTTCCCTGAGATCAGTGCACACTCATGCAGTGAAGGCCTGCAAAGGTTGACTGGCCCAGAAGGGAGGAGCTAGCCCACACTGCCCGAGGGTGAACTCTAATCTCTGATAACCTATTGAAGAGGGCTAAAACTCCTAGCTTGCACCCTCTAGAGGAGCCTTAAACAACAAGAAAAGGGTCTGGGAATTACACTGTACACTTATATGGAAGGAACCAAAAACGTGACGAAAGGGAGAAATAAGAAAACACTCCCAGCCCCCAACCCTGAGAACATTGATCCAGGAGAGGTAAATACAAAAGAGACTGAGGGCAGCAAAAAAGCAACATCAAACACAGCATTAGCGGACATAAAGAGATATATTCAAGACCTCATAAGTAGGACCAAAACTGAAATATTAATTCAAATTAAACAAGAGATAAGTAGATTAATAAAAGAAGGGGTGGGTACCTCTCAAGAAGACACAGACAGAAGAATAGAGGAACACAAATGGAGAGAAAAATTTATTGAAGAATTCAGAAAAAACCTAGAATTTATGAAGCAGATTCAAAGGGATTATCAGGAAACTAAAGACTCGAT
>PVJX010040600.1:0-15110 GCA_004027295.1 Dolichotis patagonum | reverse complement strand
ATTTACATTATTCTCACCACTCTGCTTGGATGGATTACGTGCTGTTCCAGTTTGTCTACTTACGCTAGACTTGAGGACATGGTCAGCTATCCCAAAAATAAGAGGACATATTATGGTAATCATCCCTAATTTTCCTATCAACTTAATCTGAAGCCCTTTATAACTTATACTGTCTTATTATGACTGATCTTATTTGAATATGGCTTGTTAGATTGCTACTTTGTATTGACTGATTTTATATAAATCTGTTGTGATAGATAGCATCAAGTCTAAGAGTATAGGCAACTACACTGAAGATGACAAGATGCACTAAGATATCCACTCTGGTTTGATTATTACTTGCTTTTGAAGTCTTATAATGTCTCTAAAGTTTCATTTTTATTAATGTTGTTATATACTGCTGAGACACCATGGTAACCATTGTAGATCACCTTGTATTGCGGTTTTATGTGACTTTTCTGCCTCATGCTTTTCTAGGAGTTGTTTTGTTTTATCTTGCTTTGTTTTATTTTTCCTGCTAATACAGAAATGATAGATATACACGTAGAGACTCATGCATGTGTATGCATGCTTATAAACAGTTTATGAGAAACAACTATATAACACATGTTGAAATGAACAACTACTTTGAAGAAAAAGAGACACTACAATACCCAGTGCTGATTCCATAATGTCATGATGTGAAGTCCAACAAAACTATCACTTTTTGTTCAAAGTGATCTTAGCTTGCTTTGCCTTGTTTAAGTTCAACACATATTAAGGTATGGACAGCTGTTTTGAGGAGAATGAGAGACACTATGACAGCCATTCTTGGCTTCCCTAATGTCTGGTCTTGAAGACCTGAAATGCCCTCTTCGTCCTGCTCAGATCAATTCCATACTAGGTTGTTTCATGTTAATTCCCTATATGTGACAATATGGACAACTATTTGGAAGAAAACAAGAGTCAATATGATAGAGAGTGAATATCTCCGATTGTCTAGTTTTGAAATTTTTGTCTCTTACATTGCTTTCTTGTGATCTGCTTTGCTCTGTTTTATTGTGTTTAATTTTACCCTTTTGATATAATTGCATGTACATTTGAGTGGGTAAGATGGATGACCATATTGCTGTTTTTGTCAGGTCGTGGAGCAGAACTGTTAACAGTCTCACTGTTTGAATGTCTACTTTATATGTTTTAACTTTGTAATTTGAACAACTATTTCCAAGAAGTCAGTATGTAATTTGTCAAGTAATAAAAAAAAAATATGCAAAGAGCCTGAATTAAATATTTCCAAACTAAAACTATCATAGTTTTTAAGAAAATCTACTCTAACCACCTAGTGTCAATTCATACTGCATGTAAGATGAAAATCATATGTGGGCCTGTTCTTGAACTTCCTGACAACCATCCCTGAGGTCTGCCCTCTTCATTATGATGCCCTAACATGGAAAATCACCTTAATGTCATCAAAGTTATTACAATCAGCTTAACATTCTTGCTTAATTTGGATAGAAATTATACATTTAAAAATGCCACTCCCTTGATATTAGAAGTTCCAGGCTTTTAGTGCCAATGACTTGACATGTAGAGTTACATCTCTGATATTTTAATGCATGAGCCTCTTGGATTTTAATGTTATAACAATGTTACAGCTTTTACTAGCTCACAACCACACCTATAAGCTCTTCTGCTGTGAAGACCCATAGCCCCATTAGTGGTTTTCTGAAACATTTCTTGCAGCATCTGCTGATTTTCTTGAACTCTTCCAAAGGTCTGGTTTCCACAGGTCTTTAAATTATTTACTTTTCTCTACCACTCTAAGTCTTTGCTGCTCTGCTGATCTCAGTAGCTCTTCAGAGTTAATTGTTGTCCCTTGTTGTTACCAACTCTTAGTGCATCACACTCAACCCCCCTTACCTGGAGTAAGAATCATTAGGTAATAGGACCATCAAGGCAAAGCTTTTATTGAGCCCTGTGCTGCAGCCCTGAGGGTGACTTAGTTATTATTCTCTCATTGCTGGGATCAAACACCCAACACTCAAAGTTAGTGAGAAAAAGGCTTATTTAGCTCACAGTTTGTGGAGTTTTCAGTCCAAACTCAGTTGACTCCAAGGTAAGATGGTGTGGCAGAGGAGCAATCTTTCATGGCAGCAGAAAATAGCAAAAACAACAAGAGTAAAGAAGATGAGAGTGAAAGTCTCTTTTCCTCCCTTACATTTGTGGATACTATCCACCCTAGAGTGAGTTTAGCACTCATAGTCTCCATGCCCTTTTCTTGAACAGGCTCAAGATGTTTCCAAAGCAAGACCCTGGCCCTCTGCTGAATCATTTAATTAAACTTCTCAAACTGACACAAAGTATCAATCACTATGGGGATTAATGAGTTTGAGGGAGTCTTCCAAGACTCATCCCAGGAATGTGAGGGAATGCAGAGCACACATGAGCACTGTTTTGCAAACCTACTTTGGGACTTGCAAAATAGTGCTAGAAGTCATGGTGTCATTTGGAAATTAGAGGGCACTAATGTGGAGTGGCTTCAGAGCAGACTCACATGGGACAGGAAATATTGAGATTGCTACAGCCAAGGATATCTCAGACTGGCCATGGCACATCTAAGACATGATTACAGTGGCACAAACCACAGAACTAGCTTTTTTATTTCCTCAGTAGTAATGGGGCTAAAGCACTAACTGCCAACACTTTCAAGGAGCTCCCAGGAGGAACAGCAGTGTTGATGGTGAGCTGCAGAACTTTGGAATTTCAAAGATAATTGCTGTGGACCCTAGTCCCTTCCTGATATTTACCCTGTCAAGTCCATGTGGTCTTCTACTATCCTTCAGAGATATGGTAGCAATGGCTTGGATCAGTGGAGATGTGTTATGGCACTTAGTTAAGCTGAGGTTCTTGTCAGAACTGCAGGAGTGATTTTGACCCAAAGTTCAGTTGCTAGGTGTTATGGGTGGCCCCACCGAGCCTGGTGCAATCATGGAGGCAGCTAAATCTAGCATTTGTGATTGGTTCATTGCCTAGCACTGCGATTAGTGGTGTAAGTGCTGCACCTGCCCAAGGGTGGGTAGTTAGCATACAATATAGGGAGGGAAGGAAGAATGCTTTCCCCTTTTGCCCTTTTGCTCTTCACACTTGTGGCCACCATGAATGGCTACCCCTCAGCCATGCCCCCCTAATTTGTAGTCAACTGAGTATGGACCGAAACCTCAAAAAAAGAAACCTGAACACTAAATAAACCTTCCATTCCTTCATTTTGGGCATTAGATATTTTGTCTCAACAATGAGAAAAAAGTAACCAAGACACTAGAATAAACATAGAGGTGCTGGTAAGAGCTGTAGCTTGTCACCCTAGGTCTCACTTGGGTCAATGAATGGGTAGGTGGTGCTGGATTCCATGAGATCACGCTCTTGTGACTGCCAAATGGAAAGGCTTCATTCTTTCTATTTCACTATAAGCAAATAATGTTTTCTCCATGAATGCAAAACACCATCAAAAATTTATGAAATTCCAGATGTTGGGTATTGTGACTCAGCAACAGGAAAATCTCTCTGAAAAACTGAAAGAAACTGAAGACTTGAGGAATGAGGATTCTCTCGATGCATGCCAGATTCACTAAATCTGAAAACTTTGGGTTGAATAAATAAAATTTATTCGAAGAATATGGAGACACTAGGGATTAAAAGAATGCTTTAAGTACAGTCCTGCAAAGATCTCAAACCATTCACTGTAACTAACCCACCTTATTGATAATGTCATCCTGTCAGTACCACTCTAGCCATTTTTATAGCTTTCATCACCATACCAACTCTTTGAAAGGGGCTTCCACTCATCTACTATGCAATGCCCAACCTTGGACCTCAGTGCTTCAAGTAACTGTGACTTCAGAACATATACCATGGGAAAAAGCATATAGAAAGGTGGGAATGTGTTATCAAGAAGATAGAATAAGTATTGAATAAGATTGAGCAACATGTTCAAAGATGCTTAGAATAGCACAAAGCAAGCATACTTGAAGAAAAAACCCAATGGGGCTGGAATGTCATGAAGGAACAAGATGAGAGTAAAAGTTGAGGATTAAGTTGGGCATTGGTATTCATAATGAGGTCTATGAGTGATTATTTCAGCCTAATCTGAGAGTCAGATAGAAATTCATAGTCTTGCCCCAAGTAAAGAATCAAATTTTCCTACACTCCATGTTGCAAGTCAAAAGCCATTGCAGTGATCTCCATCCAGCTGTGCAGCCTTGGGACGTCACTCAGAACCCGGGAGGTACCTGCCCAGCATAGCCGATCACTGGTGGACCTTTAGGAAGGTCACCCAGGGCATATTTGGGCCTTGCCCAGTGACCCAGAGTGGCTGGGGGCTGCCTGTGCTCCATGTGGCTAGCTGAAAGCCCATGCAGCTATCTCCACCCAGCTATGGAGCCTCAGCACATTGCTCAGTGCCTAGTAGGGCCCCACCCAGCATCCCCAACCACCATAAGGCCCTCAGGAAGGTCCCTCAGAGCCTTGTAGGACCATGACCAGTGTCCCCAATCACTGGGGGACTTTCAGTAAAGTCCCTCAGGGCCTAGATGGACCCCATCCAGTGATCCTTAGTGTCCAAGAGCTGCCTATGCTCTGTGTCAGGAGCAGAAAGCCCATGCATAGATATCCATCCAGCTGTGCATCCTCAGCACATCACTTAGAGCCTGGTAGCACCCTGCCCAGTGTCCCTGATCACCAGTGCACCTTCAGGAAGCTCCCTTAGGGCCTAGCTGGGCCCCACCCAGTGATCCTGAGTGGCTGGGAGCCACCTGCACTCTGTGTCATGATCCAAAAGCCCACACAGCAAAATCCATCCGGACATGCATCCTCAGCACATTGCTCACAGCTTGATAGGACTCCGCCCAATGTCCTTGATCACTGGAGGACCTTTGGGTAAGTCCCTCAGAAGGTCCCTAGTTGGCCCCACCCAGTGATACCCAGTGGCCTGGAGCCACCTGATTTCCATGACTTGAGCTGGAAGACAGCAGAGCAATTTCCACCCAGCTGTGCAGCCTTGGCACGTCACTCAGAACATGGTAGGGTGCTGTTCAGCATCCCTGACCACTGAAGGGCCTTTGGGAAGGTCCCTTGGGGCCTACTTGGCCCCACCCAGTGAAATGGAGTGGTCAGGAGCTGCCTGGTAAGACCTGACTAATGACCTCCACTCAACTGGAGAAACTACCTGCAGCACACACAGATATTCTGAACACAACAAACAACTGAGACCTTGCATTCAGCTTCCCCAGGGGATTACAGGAAAATGACAAAGGAGCAAAATGCAATCTCAAACCTCCAGCCCATCCCAAACAAACATAGGAGACAAGGACATAGAATAAAATGTAAGCCTTAACCTGAAACTCCTGAAATGACAAAAACTGAAGTAAAGAAACAACTCTAGGAAGCTGTAAAGGAACTCATATCAGAAATAACCTCCCAGATAAAAGAAGAAATTATAGGAGTGTTTTCTCTAGATCTGTGAGGTATGTCAATGGTATTTTGATTGGGATTGGTTAAATCTGTGTAACAGTTTTGGGAGTATGGCCATTTTCACAACGTTGGTTCTTCCTAGCCAAGAGCAAGGAATATCCTTCCATTTTCTAATATCCTCTTCAATCTCCTTTTTTACTGTAGTATAATATTCAGCATATAGGTCTTTTACATTTTTAGTTAGGTTGATTCCTAAGTATTTCATTTTTTTAGATGTTATTGTGAAGCGTTATATTTCCATTATTACTCTTTTGGTGAGTTTCTTGTTTGTGTACAGGAATGCTATTGATCTTTGAGCATTGACTTTGTAGCCAGCTATACTGCTGAATTTGTTTATTACCTCTAGTAGTCTTTTTATGAAGTTTTTTGGGTCTTCTATATAGAGTATCATGTCATCTGTAAATAGTGGTAATTTAACTTCTTCCTTTCCTATCTTTATTCATTTTATTTCTCTCTCTTGTCTGATTGCCCTGGATAGTGTTTGCAGAACTATATTGAAAAGGAGGGGTGATAGTGGACATCCTTGTCTTGTTTCTGATTTTAAAGAGAAAGCTTTCAGTTTTTGTCCATTTAGTGTAATATTGGCTGTTGGTTTGTCAGAAGAAAACTAGAATAGCAAAGGCAATAAAGACAAGGCAGGATACATCACAATTCCTGACTTGAAAGTATACTACAAAGCCACAGTGATAAAATCAGCATGGTACTGGCAAAGAAATAGACCTGGGTATCAATGGAACAGATTAGAAGATGCAAGTATAAGCACAAAGACACTCAGCCACCTGATATTTGACAAAGGGACTAAACATGTTCCCTAGAGGAAGGATAGCCTCTTTAATAAAGTGTTGGAAAAATTGGCTCTCCACATGCAGAATGCTGAAACTAGATCCATGCCTATCACCATGCACAAAACTAAAATCTAAATGGATCAGAGACCTAAACATTAAAACAGAAACATTAAATCTACTGGAAGATAAGGTAGGTTAAGGCTAGGGGTAGGTGTAGGCAGAGAATTCATAAACAAAATGCAAACTGCACGGGAAATGCTTCAGAGAATCAACAACTGGGATCTCATATTATTGAAAAGTTTCTGCAGTTCACAAGAAATCACCATCAGAGTGAAAAGAAAACCCACAGAATGGGAAAGAATTTTAGCCAGCAACCCCTCAGACAAAGGACTTCTATCAAGAACATATAAAGAATTGAAAAACATCAACCCCCCCCCAAATTCAAAGACCCTCTCCAAAAATGGGCATCTGAGATGAACACACAGTTCTCAGATGAAGACATACAAATGGCAAATAAATACATGAAGAAATGTTCAACATCACTGGTCATTTGAGAAATGCAAATTAAAACAACACTGAGATACCATCTCACTCCGGAAAGAATAGCTGCCATCAAGAAATCAACTGATAAAGAATGTTGGTGAGGCTGCGGGGGAAAAGGAACACTGCTCCACTGTTGGTGGGAGTGTCGACTGATGCATCCACTATGGAAATCAGTATGGAGAATTCTCAGAAGACTATGACTGGAAGCTCCATTCAACCCAGCTATTCCCCTCATGAGTATTTCCCAGAAAAACTAATAAGGTCATATCACAGTGATATATGTGTACCCATGTTCATAGCAGCACAATTTGTAATAGCTAAATCTTGGAAACAACCAAGATGCCCATCAACTGCAGAGTGGATGAAAAAGATGTGGTATTTTTAAACAATGGAATATTACTCAGCTATGAAGAAGGATAATCTTGAGGCCTTCATAGGGAAATGGAGATAACTTGAGACTACCCTCATTAGTGAAATAAATAAGAATCATATTTATAAATATCACATTGTGTCTCTAGTGTAAAAAGTAAGAAGAAATGTAGGAGTAATAAAACCCAAAATGTGTAATGGCTGCTGTAAAAAAGAGAGGAAAAGAAAGTGCTCTAAAGGATATAACTGCATGTATGTTTAAGTGTGTAAGATAGATTACCATATTACTGTTTTTGTTAGATTGTTAAGCAGAACTGTTAACAGTCTCACTGTCTGAATGTCTGCTTTGTATGTTTTAATTTTGTAACTTGAATAACTATTTCCAAGATGACAGCATGTAACTTATCAAGTAGTGATTTCTTAGTGGGGTTTTTTGTTCTTTTCTTTTTTTCCTTTGGAATTCTGTATTGTTGCTACCCTTTTTTCTGTTTTGTTTGGTTGTTTTTTTCTCATTAAATAAAAAGAGATGCACCCATACAACTCAATAGAAAATAGATTGAGAAAAAGGCATATATGAAAAAAAGAGATTGATTAAGTGATTGTTGCAAAAATTCAAGATGAAAATGTCAACCCAGACCAAACTGATGCCCACTGCAGTGGCTGAAATCAACAAATTCAGATATATTTGGGAGTTCAAATCATAAGAGTTCCCTGAAGGAACGACTGGAAGAATAAAGGACGACTTCTGGGCTTCTGACTTGAGCAGCTGAGAGCTTTGCAGTGTTAGAGACAAAGAACACTAGATAATGGAAGAAGAGAAAAATTTGAAAAGTAAAATACACAAATCCACTTTTACACAAGTTAAGACTGAGCAATCCAACGTGAGATGCTCTGGAGGTATCTGGATGTAAAGAAGAGTGGTTCCAAAGGGACATAAAAAGTTAGCAATCTTCACTGTAAATAAAAGTAACATTAAATATATGGGAAAGTGTGACATCACTTACAAGTAGCCTCTTTTGCAGTATTTTAATAAAACTATTAATAGGTTGAACTACAATATATTTAAAGCAAGAATTTAGTGTAATCAAGGAGATTCCCACCTTGATACCATATTTTGACAGTTTTTGACTCTTGTGCCCAGTTTTCCACATGGAACCCTTACACTGAGAACTGAAATTATTATATTCATTCTTCTATTAAGAGTTGGAAACAGACAGCTAGTAGATACTTCATTATTAGCCACTGACACTTCATATTTGATTGGCCCCATAACACTTTGTGGAACTGCAAGATCTAGTACATTCTTCAAGCAGAATAGGAAAATACATGGAATGTGCAAAACAGAACCAAATAGTGAACACAGATCAGAGTTGGCACTGTCTGACCTCTGAGATCTGATGGCAATGTAAGTTTACTCTATAACTTTGTTTTTTGGTACCATAAATTGAACCCAGGGCTTTGTGCTTGACATGCAAGTGCTGTGCTACTGAGCTACATCCTCAGCCCTTTTCTGTAATTTAGAGATAAGAAAGGGATAAAACAATCACAAGGACAGTAGAAAAGAAGAGACTGCTGAGCATGATGTGTTTGATTTTACTAAATGGGACAATGATTAAAGATAGAATTGAATTTTCAAGTTCTTTATAAATATGAAGCATTCCAACTAACACAATATGTTCTATTTCAATTAGCCTGCTGTTTGTTCTATTTCAGTTGACAATATTTGTATTTTATACCTCTGATTTTCCCAATACTGCCTGTTTTCCTAATTGTAGACTTTTTTCCTGTTCATTGCTTGTTATTTCCTGTTTCCAGCATCAGCTTGTTGCAGCCGTCACTTGCACAGTTACCCTTCCTTAAAAGAATCTTTTTATGTGGCATGAGCTCCATAGTCTAGGAATTCTTCCAGCTTCCATCCTGATTATACTTAATTCTTACCCATCTTAGCAAGTTAATGAATTATGTCTGCTTCTAGTTTGTTCATTTCCAAAATAAAGACAGCAGCGAACTACTTAATTACATTTGCCATAGGCCTCAGATGATGAAATGAAAGATACCAGATATAGTAGATAGCAGGAATAACAATAAAATAATTGAAAAGCCATACTTCCCTGAGAACTGCTAGAGTTGATCAGTGATTTTAGCCTTTACTGTCTTTATTTAGTTTCTCTTCTGTGCCTTATCTCTTCAATGGCTTCTTTATAATGATCCCACTTTCTATTTGTTGGTCTCTTTCTATTTAGTGCTAAGTATAATTTTCAATTAGGTAAAATCTATTCTCATAGATTTCTCATTTTCTTTTCAAAACTGTTCTTTCCTATCCAGTTCTATTTCCACAGGACAAGTGCTCTCAAAGTCTCCCCAGATATTTCAGAGCTTCTCTACAACTCTCACCAATAATAATAACAGTAGCAGTGAGGATAACACTGTTTCAAGCTCTTTTACACATTGCTTTATCAATCCTCATGGCAATCTTTGGTCCTATTATTGTATTTACTTTTGCAGGTGATGAAATTATGGCTCAAAGAAATTAACAAGCTGATCCAAACTCATGTAGCTACTGAGAAACACAGCAGACATCTTGGGGTCTGGACCTGAGATTTCAATACCAGTCCAGTAACATTGGAGTTGGAGCTCTGAAGCAATATGATAACTAATGAGTAGGAACTATGATACAGGAAAGAAGGTCCCACACTGTAGACAAATAGTTCTGAACTTTGTGCTCTGTGAGGTAATGTAACTTCTTCTTCTTCTTCTCTTCTTCTTCTTCTTCTTCTTCTTCTTCTTCTTCTTCTTCTTCTCCTTCTCCTTCTTCTTCTTCTCCTCCTTCTCCTTCTCCTTCTTCTTCTTTTCTTCTTTTTCTTCCTCTTCTTCTTCTTCTTCTTCCTCTTCCTCTTCTTCTTTTCCTGATTTTATAACATTCTATCTACCCATGACTGTCCTCCTTGAATTGTATGCTTCACTCCCAACATAAAAATTTTGTTGCATGCCACTGCTCACTATTCCACTGGCTGTCATTTAAAAAGCTTTTCAATAAGCAAACCCAATAATATTAGCCTTGTTAAAGGTATATAGGGCATAGAGTCACTTCAGAATATGTTCAGTGAATATCTTCAGTGAAAGTGAAAGTTTAGGGACAAATGAGTGGAAAAATTTGACAATCAAGAGATATCTTTCTAGTATCCCTAAACTATGATATCACATAGATCAGTGCTTCTCACTCTTTATTATAGACAAAACCAATAATCTCCATATATCTGCTAGTTCCTTCCTAATCAAAGTATAAACAAGGAGTTTGTTAGACTTGAACATCTCAGCTCCATTAATCTACTTAATCAGAAGTCACATGTTAAAAAGTTCATCAAGTGATTAAATGCCCATTGCAACAAATTTTTAAACTTATGACAATAAAAGCACAATTGTACATTTTGAAGGGATGTTTCAGTTCTTCCCTGTTACAGTAGCATTGAGCTGTTTTATATATCTAGAGTATATTTAAATTGTCAATTTCCTTTGAGAACACAGGCATTTTTATTATGAAAGCTGATACACCTAAGGTAAGCATTATTGTAAAGGACTGAAAATTAGGAGACATTTCATGATGACACTCTTTACCATGTGACATAAAAGTATTACTGTTTTGTACTTACCATATTATGTCATATGTCATAGAATATAAATATGCTCTATAGGAACATATTTGAAATATATTTCAATATATTGAAATTAATTTTCAATTAAATATATTGAAATATATTGAAATTAATTTGATATTGTAGCTATTTCAGAGCTTTTTAAGGGAAACTAAAGGGTTAAGTGATAATGGGGAGAATGCCATACTTAGTCAAAGAAGTAAGACTTGAATAAATAATTTCTATCTTTGAAAGCTAGGAGAGATTAGACAGCAAAAATATTAGTCACTGATTGATTGTACCATCCAAATCTTTCTATACTTTTTATACAGCTCGTACATGTGTCTTGCTTATTCCTAATATCTTTTTTGTTTATAAGTGCAGCATTTTCCTTTTTTTAATGAATGGCTAATTTCCAACTTTGATTGCTTGTGTTTCTTTATTTTGCTTTGTTGAGATAAGGTCTCATTTTGTAGTTCAGGCTGACTTGGACACACTATGTAGCCCAGTCTAGCCTCAAACCCACAGCAATCTTCCTGTCTCAGCCTGTCAAGTACTGGGATTATAGGCATGTGCTACCTCACCTTGCCTACAAATATAGTATTTTCTTTCATTGTCTTTTACATCTGTTTCTTAAAAGTTTCTGTACAGTACCTACTTATTTCATTACTCATAGTCAAAAGAACTTCATTGGCATAATTTTCTCTATCATCATGCCTTCTGTATTAAGGATAATTTTACTTATTCTTCCAACTTTTATCTCTCTTGTCAAAAATTTTTGCCAAGTATCTTGAGAACATATGCTTAAGCAAAATTAAAGTAATTTCTCAAATAGAGATAGAATGTCTCACAAAATTCAAGAATAATAGAACCCAGGGGATGTTGTCTCTTTGTTCCTTGTCTTCCATTTTGTTGTTGTTGTTAGCTTTTGCTGCCTCTCAGTCATAGGACAAAGCAGATGGTTGTGTCATAATCCCTAACTTCCCTCTTACAGTTCAAACCACAAAGTCATATTTTCATTCATTCCAAAAAAAAAAAAAAAAGGTTTTCCAGGCATGGTGGTGCATTCCTATAAGCCCAGCAGTTGGGAGGCTGAGGCAGGAGGATTATTGCAAGTTTGAGACCAGCCTGGGCTACAGAGTAAGCCCAAGGCCACCCTGAACTGCATAGTGAGACCCTGTCTCAAAAAGACAAAAAAAAATGCTATTTGATTGCTTAGTTCTTTGAGTGGAACAGTTGCTCTAAAAAGGAAATCTATGATAGTGTACAAAAATACACATGTAGGGCTGAAGATACAGTTCAGCAGTACAGCAGTACAGTAAAGCATGCCTATGACTCACGAAGCCATAGGTCTAATCCCAGCAAACCAAAACAAAACACCCCTTAACTTTCTGAATAAACATGCAGAGCACAGGGCATTTAGCTCGGCAGCACAAGCAACAGCCTGGTATGCATGAGGTCATAAGTTTGATCCCCAGTACCAAAAAAAGAAAAGAAATAAATATGAAGGGCTCAGTGTGAGGCCTGGATTCAATGCCACTGCTAAATAAATAAATATGCAGTTCAGAAAGCTACAAATCTGAGAGTCCAAAGATGGCGGACCAGTAGGTAGCAGGAGAGGGACCCTCTCTGAGAGAGACAGCTCAAATGCCAGAATAAAACTCCCTGGAGAGACCCAAACAGAGAGAGATGGACTCTCAGAACCCACAAAGAAACTAAAGTGCAAAAAACCACTCAAATATGAGGCCCTGGGGCTACCATTAGAGAAGATAAGATCAGCGAGCACAGCACCCTCCTTGAGCTGCCTGAATTTGTGCCGGAGACCTGACAAAGCTGTCCACGCCAAAGCAACTGGCTTGAGCCACTGAGCGCGGACCTGAACAGCCTTGTGTGTGGCTTGCCCGGACAGGTCCTGCATGCAACCCACCCAGAGACACCATGAATTCGCACTGCAGCCACGCTGAAGTTGGAGGTCGGGGAGCTCAGCAGTTCTCAGGGACCGGTATCAACACGCGGTGAGTGCTGGGAATAAGACCCTCCCACGGGAAAGGGGAAACCGACTGGATGACATGTTGGATTTGGGCAGGAGAGCCCTAAATCCATAAGGAAGTGGCTTCAGTTGGTTGCTCCCCTCATCGAGCGGATTGGTGGAATCTGACTGAACTAGGCCGCACCCCTGGCTGGGACCCAATGAGTCGCTATAAATTAATTCCCTGAGATCAGCACACACTGACACAGTGAAGACCTGCAAAGGTTGACTGGCCCATAGGGGAGGAGCCAGCGCACACTGCTTGTGTGTGAACTTTAATCTCTAATAACTGACTGAAGAGGGCAAAAGCTCCTAGCCTGTGCCCTCTAGAGGAGCCTTAACCAACAAGAAAAGGGTCTGGGAATTACACTGTACACTTGTATGGAAGGAACCAAAAACATGACAAAAGGGAGAAATAGGAAACAACTCCCAGCCCCCAACCCTAAGAACATTGATCCAGGAGAGGTAAATACAAAAGAGATTGAGGGCAGCAAAAATGCAACATCAAACACAGCATTAGCGGACATAAAAAGATATCTTCAGGACCTTGTAAGCGAGACCAAAACTGAAATATTAATTCAAATTAAACAAGAGATAAGTAGATTAATAAAAGAAAGGCTGGGCACTGCTCAAGAAGACACAGAGCAGAGAGAAAAGGAGAGAAAAAGTTAATGAAGAATACAGAATAAACCTAGAATTCATGAAGCAGATTCAAAGAGATTATCAAGAAACTAAAGACTCCATAGAAAGCTGGCAAAACTGCTTGAAAGAAACCAAAGATAGACTATCAAAAATTGAACACAGGCTTGCAATGTGGGGTCATGAAAGGGAAGATCTCTTAAAAATAACAAGGGAGCAGGCAGTGAAGATACAAAGACTAGAAGATGACAAGAGGATCTATAACTTAAGAATAAAGTATGTGAATGAAGAAGCAGGAATCAAATCAGATGAATTACAAAGGCTATTCACAGAGATTATTAAAGAAAATTTCCCAAGCATAGAAAAAAGAAATGATATGCAGAGATATGAAGCATACAGAACTCCAGCCACCTACAACCCAAACAGAGCTACACCCAGACACATAATAATCAAGATCCCAGAAATTCAATATAAGAACAGAATATTAAAAGCCATCAGAGAAAAGAAACAGATCGCCTATAAAGGAAAACCCATCAAAATCATGGCAGACTTCTCCACACAGACCATTAGGTCAAGAAGAGCTTGGAGTGAAGTAATTCAAACCCTGAAGGAGAACAATCTCCAGCCCAGATTGATGTACCCTGCAAAACTCTCTCTAGAAATTAATGGAGAAGCAAGATGCTTCCATGACAAAGAGGAACTGGGAGAATTTGTGACCACCAATCCAACCCTACAAAAAATACTAAAGGACATTTTAGAAAGAGAGAAAAAGAATACAAGCATTTCAGGAACAGTGGCAGAGAGGCCTCAGTGAACAGGGCAGATAGTGGAGTAGAACAGAAATATAGACAACCAATGGCAGAAAAACAGACTAGCAGAAATAAGGCAGAGAAGATTGGCTATAATCTCTAGTATAGATGGCCTTGAAATATTAACAGAGAGAAACACAGGCAGAATAGATCAGGAGATAGGGTCCATTGTGATGCTCTATACAGGGAGGCATTGGGACCCAAAACAAGCAGTGCACCCCATGGGAGTGAAAGGGGAGGAATTGTCTAAAAAAGGAAGACAGAGGATATTGTTAGATTGTAGATTTAAAATCTACATTATTCTCATCACTCTACTTGAATGGATTACATGCTGTTCCAGTTTTGTCTACATACACCAGACTCGAGAACAAGGTCAGCTATCCCAAAAATAAGAGGACATAATATGGTACTCACCCTTAATTTCCCATCAACTTAATCTGAAGCCCTTTATAACTTATACTGTCTTATTGTGACTGATTTTATTTGAATCTGGTTTGTTAGATTGCTACTCTGTATTGACTGATTTTATTTAAATCTGTTATGATTGATAGCATCAAGTCTAAGAGTATAGGCAGCTACACTGAAGATGACAAGATTCAGTAAGATACCCACTCTGGTTTGATTATTACTTGCTTTTGAAGTCTTATAATGTCTCCAATGCTTCATTTTTATTAATGTTGTTATATACTGCTGAGACACCATGGTAACCATTGTAGATCACCTTGTATTGCGGTTTTATGTGACTTTTCTGCCTCATGCTTTTCTAGGAATTGTTTTGTTTTATCTTGCTTTGTTTTGT
>PVJX010040599.1:0-17409 GCA_004027295.1 Dolichotis patagonum | reverse complement strand
TCTTCTGGTTCCAGATGAATATTAGCAGTGATATCTCTAGATCTATGAGGTATGTTAGTGGTATTTTGATTGGGATTGCATTGCATCTGTATAGTAATTTTGGGAGAATGGCCATTTTCACAATGTTTGTACTTCAGATCCATGAAAAACAGATGTCTTTCCATTTTCTGAGGTCCTCTTCGATTTCCTTTTTCAGGGCATTATAATTTTCCTTGTTTAGCTCTTTTATTTCTTTTGTGAGGTTAATTCCTAAGTATTTCATTTTTTTGGATGCTAGTGTGAATGATGTGGCTTCTCTTTTTTCTCTCGTATTTCTGTTGTTAATGTATAGGAATGCTATTAATTTTTTAGTATTGCCATTGTATTCAGCTACATTGCTGAATTTATTTGTCATGTCATCTACAAATAATGATAACTTAGCTTCCTATTTTCCTATCTTTACTCCATTTTTTTTCTCTTGTCAAACTGTTCTGGCTAGTATTTCCAGTACTATGTTGAATAGGAACAGCAGTAAGGGACATCCTTGTCTTGTGCTTGATTTTAAGGTAAAGGCTTTCAGTTTTGGCCATTTAATATGATACTGGCTGTTGGTTTGTCATACATGGCCTTTATCATATTGAGGTAAAGACCATCTAGTTAGCCCAGAAAAAAAAATATAAGAGTTACCCTACAGGCCCTGTAGGAGGAATTCAGGAGACTGGATCTCCTCTTCATTGTGGTATCCAACAATTTGACAAATATCAACCACAGAGTAGGACCATAAAACACACATTGCATAAAGTTGTGACTCTTGAGGGAGAAATACCAGAAATTTACCCAAACAGTGAAAATCACTAAACAAAAATGCAAAAATCAATCCCAAACATTTAGTCCATCAAGAGCAAGTACAGGTGATAATGAAATAGAGGACTTTAAAACTCATATACCAGAAGTCTCTGAAAAGATAGCAAATGAAGTAAAGAAACAAATCCATGAGGCTATAGAGGAACTCAAGTTAGAAATAATGTCTTATGTAAAGACAAAAGTAACAACTTTAGTAAATGTATTGTTCAACATAGCTACAGAAGAAATATATCAAAAAATACAAGAGCATAGGAAATTGATTGAAGTATTGAATGGACAATGAGGAAAACAAGCAGAATCCATTAAACAAATTAAAGAGACACGCCAAAAACAAAACAAAATTGTATTGAAAGCCAGCAAAGCTGTTTAAATACAGCTGAGGATAGAGTTTTGGACCTTGAGGACAGGATATCAGATAGAGATCGTGAGAAGGAAGAACTTATAAAAACAACAAAGAAGCATGAAATGACAATGCCACAGTTTCAAGATGATGCCAGAAGAAACAAAATTATATTAATAGCCTTCAGTGAGGAGGCAGGAGCCAATGCAAAAGATATAGCTAAGCTGTTCACAGAAGTATTGGCAGAAAATTTCCCAAACATGGGGAATAAAATTGGATATACAAATAAGTGAGGCATATAGAATGCCAAACAGTCATAAGTCATAACATCAACCTACACCCAGACATATAATAATTAAGATCTCAGACATAGAGCATAAAAACAGAATACTAAAGCCTGTTAGAGAAAAGTCACAACTCACCTATCAAAGAAAGCCTATTAGAATCACGGCAGACATTTTAGCCCAAACCTTTGGGTTAACACGAGCTTGGAGTAAAGTATTTCAAGCCCTAAAAGAAAACAACTTTCAACCAGACTGATGTACCCAGATAAACTGTCTTTCAAATATAATGGAGAAACAAGATACTACCATGATGAAGGACAACTGAAGAAATTCATGTCCACCCAACCAAACTTAGAAGGAGTTCTGAAGGACATCCTAGATAGAGATAAAAATGACCACAATCTCCAGAAAAGCAATAGAGAGAAATCACCAGGCTGTACAAGAAATTAAACAAAGAAGAAAAGCAGAAAACTAACAATACTAACACAACAATGCAAAGTCAAGTCAACACATATCAGTAATATCTATAAATGTAAATGGGCGCAATTCACCTATCAAAAGAAACAGGTTCATGGAATGGATCAAGAAACAAGGTCCCATAATATGCTGTATACAAGAATTGCATCTGACTCAAAAAGAAGCACATAGATTAAAATCAAAGGATGGAAAATAGTATTCTATGCAATAGGAACGCAGAAAAAGCATGGGTAAGTATTCTATTTGCAGACAAAGTGACCTTCAAACCTAAAATGATTAAAAGAGACAAAGAAAGTCACTGCATACTCATAAGTGGAAAAATTCAAGAGGAAGAACTAACAATTATAAATATATATCCACCAAACACAGTAGCACCCAACTATGTAAGACAGATACTAATGGATATGAAAAATCAAATACACAAGTACACAATTATTACAGGGGGAATTTAACAGCCCACTGTCACAAAGAGATAGATCAACTACAAAAAAACTAAGCAAAGAAATAATAGAACTGAATCATACTGTGAGTAATTGGTCTTAGTATATGTTTACAGAGTATTCCACCCAACCGCATCAAGATACAAATTCTTCTCAGCTGCCCACAGGACATACACCAAAATAGAGCATATATTATCCCATAAAACATACTTAAGTAGATGCAAAGATATTGAAATTATCCATGGTCAGCATAATATCTGACCATAGTGCACAGAAATTGGAAATTAATCACAAAAGAAATTTCAAGACCAGCATAAATACATAGAAATTAAATAACAACCTTTTGAACAACCAGTGGGCTACTGATGAAATTAAAGAAGAAAGTAATACCTATGATTGAATGAAAATGCGGAAACAACCTATTATAATCAGTGGGAAGCAATGAAATCAGTCTTAAGTGGGAAATATATACCAATAAATTGTCCCATGAAGAAAACAGAAGGAGCACAAATAAAGAACCTAATGCTTCATCTCAAGTTTCTAGAAAAAGAAAAGCAAGTTTAACCCAAATCTCATAGAAGACAGAAAATTGTAAAGATTAGAGCAGAAATTCATGCAATTGAAACTAAAAAATACAAAGAATTAATGAATCAAAAAGTATGTTCTTTGAGAGAATAAACAAAATTGACAAACTTCTAGCTAACTTTATTAAGAAAAAAAAAAGAAAAATATCCCAAATTCTTGCAATAAGCACTGAAAGGGTGAAATTGCTACAGACCCCATGGAAATTCAAAAGATCGTGAATACCTACTTTGAAAATCTCTACTCAAATAGAGAGGAAAACACAGAGGTAATGGACAGATTTCTAAAAAGTTAAGAACTACCAAAACTCAACAAGAAGATATAGCAATTTTGAATAACCCAGTATTAGTTATTGAATTTGAAAATGTAATGAAAAGCATACTAACAAAGAAAAGCCCTGGTCCTGATGCATTCATGGCTGAATTCTACAAGAAATTTAGAGAAGATGTAATGCCAATACTCCTTAAAACCTTCAATGATATTGAAAATAAAGCAATCCTCCTTGAATCATTCCTGGACGCAAGTATTACTCTCATACAAAAACCAGAGAAAGACCCAAACAAAAAGGAGAACTTTGGAACAATCTCATTAATGAACATTGATGAAAAATTCTGAATAAAATACTGGCTAATAGAATGCAGCAAATCATCAACAAGATTATACATCATGACCAAATGGGGTTCATTTCAGTAAAGCAGGGATGGTTTAACACAAATCAATAAATGTAATACACCTCATCAACAGAGCCAAAGACAACAGCGATATGGTCATCTCAGTAGATGAAGAAAAAGCTTTTGATAAAGTCTAACACATGTTCATGATAAAAACCCTTCAGAAACTCGGAATACATGGTGTCCACTTCAAAATTATAAAGGCCATCTATGACACACCAACAGTCAATATTATACTAAATGGAAAAAAAAACTGAAAGCCTTCACATTAAAATCAGGAACAAGACAAGCATGTCCACTATCACCACTCCTTTTCAATATACTTTTGGAAACACTAACCAGGGCTATCACACAAGGAAGGTAAATAAAAAGAATAAAGATCAGAAAGGAAGAAGTTAAATTATCACTCTTTGGAGATGGCATGATACTTTATATAGAAGATCCAAAAAACTCCATAAAAAGACTACTATTGATAATAAATTCAGCAGTGTAGCTGGATACAAAGTCAATAGTCAAAAATCCATAGCATTCCTGTACACAAATATGAAACCCACCAAGAGTAATTATGGAAATATCATCCTTCACAATACCATCTAAAAAATGAAATATGTAGAAATCAACCTAACTAAGAATTTAAAAGACCTATATGCTGAAAATTATACTATGCTAAAAAAGGATATTGAAGAGGTTCTGTGAAAGTGGAAGTATGTTTCTTGCTCTTGGCTACGATGAACAAACATTGTGAAAATGGCCATACATCCAAAACTGTTATACAGATTAAATGCAACCCCAATCAAAACCCCAATCAAAACCCCAAACAAAACACAAAACAACACTCCTAAAATTCATTTGGAACCAGAAGAAACCTAGAATAGCAAAGGCAATTCTGAGTAATAAAGGCAAAGCAGGGGCATCTCAATTCCTGACTTGAAACTGTACTACAAAGCCACAGTGATAAAATCAGCATGGTACAGGCAAAGAAATACACCTAAGGACCAAGGGAACAGATTAGAATATGCAAGAATAAGTACAAATATACTCAGCCACCTGATATTGGACCAAGGGGCTAAAGATGTTCACTGGAGGAAGGATAGCCTCTTTAATAAACAGCGTTGGAAAACTTGGTTCTCCACATGCAGAACAGTGAAACTAGATCCATACCTATGACCATGCATAAAACTAAAGTCTAAGTGGATCAAAGACCTAAACATTAAAACAGAAACACTAAATCTACTGGAAGGTAAGGTAGTTAGAAATATTGGAGACATAGGGGTAGGCAGAGAATTCATGAACAAAAGGCTAACTGCACGAGTAACACTTCAGAGAATGAAGAACTGGGATCTCATATTATTGAAAAGTTTCTGTACTTCAAAAGAAATCAACAACAGAGTGAAAATAAAACCCACAGAATGGGAAAGATGTTTAGCGAGCAACCCCTCAGACAAAGGACTTATATCAAGAAATTATAAAGAACTGAAAAATATCAAGCCCCCAAATTCAAAGACCCTCTCCAAAAATGGGCATCTGAGATGAACACACAGTTCTCAGATGAAGATACATAAATGATAAGTAAATACATGAAGAAATTTTCAACATCACTGGTCCTTAGAGAAATGCAAATTAAAATAACATTGAGTTTTCATTCACTCTGAAAAGAATAGCTGCCATCAAGAAATCAATTGATAACAATAGCTGGCGAGGCTGTTGTGAAAAAGGAACCCTGCTCCACTGTTGGCCAGAATGTAGACTGGTGCAACCACTGTGGAAGTCAATATGGAGAATTCTCAGAGGACTACGACTGCAAGCTCCATTCTTCCTGGCTAATGCCCTCCTGAGTATTTTCCCAAGAAACTGAAAAGGTCATAACACAGTGAAATATGTGCACCCATGTTCATAGCAGCACAATTTGTAATAGCTAAATCTTGGAAACAATCAATATGCCCATCAACAGCAGAGTAGATGAAAAAGATTTAGTATTTTTATATAATGGAATATTACTGAGCTATGAAGAAGAATGATCTTGCAGCCTTCATAGGTAAATGGAGACAACTTGAGACTATCCTCATTAGTGAAATGAGTAAGAATCATATTTATAAATATCACATTATTTCTGTAATGTAAAATGTAATAAGGAATGAAGGAGTAATAAAACACAAAAAATGTGTAACTGCTACTGTAAGAAAGAGGAAAATAATGTGCTCTAAAAGATATAACTGCATTCATGTTTAAGAGTCTAAGATAGATGATCATATTACTGTTTTTGTTAGATTGCGGAGTAGAACTGTTAGCAGTCTCACTGTTTGGATGTTTACCTTTTATGCTTTAATTTTGTAACTTGAGCAAGTAATTCCAAGATGACAGTATGAAATTTATCAAGTAGTGATTTCTTAGTGTTTTTTTTCTTTTGGAATTCTGTATTGTTGCTACCCCTTTTTTGATTTTGTTTTGTTGTTTTTTTCTGTCTTTTAATAAAATTAAAGTTAACAAAAAATAAATGAATGCCGGACTGTGCTAGGACCACAGCACCCCTTCCATGCCAGAACCGCTGTACATGCCATCCTCAGAGGGTACTGGTACCCTGAGGGAAAGAGCCAGCATTTCAGTATTTTTCAGGCTGAGATAAAATGCTCCCCAACAGGAAGAAGAACCAGTGTGTGTGATAATTTTAAAGCATGGTATCAGAGAAATGAAAAGCTATTTAGCAGTTTATGAGAATCACTCCTGGGTCCTTGAGGAATTTGAAAACAAGTATCTGAGTACTGAAAAATGCTGTTGCCTGGGGTCTCTGTGAATAAAGCAGTATCAGAAAGCATCAGTTTCTGAGTAGAGAAGACAGCACATTGACCTCGCTAAGATAGAATGGGCTGGAGTGATTTTCTTCGTCACTTGAAAACAAATAGGACCTGCAAGATACCTTGAATGCTACTCATGTAAAAATCTAAAGATCTTCCTCATGGAGATATAAAAGAGCCAATGAGATAGCATCATGTACAACCATTTGCAAAAAATGAAAACGTACTGTGGCATGTGGTATCTTCAGTCGTATGGTTTTACTTAGATTTCATTAATTCATTCAAGATGATGTCAGTGTGTGTTGAAGACAATATATCTTTGAGGGAATAAAAAAAGGTTATTTGTGAATGAGATTTGCTTAGCTTTGCTGTTTTGATGGTATTGCAAGATATTTACTTTTAAGTTGATTTTCATTTATTTCATATCTAACACAATTGCTGGAATATTGCAATCTGTTGCTTTTCCTCTGCTGCGTGTCTTAATTCTTAAAATACAAAGATAGGACATTCTAACTGGCAATGGTGAATCATATTTAATCCAAGTTCAAAGAAATTTAAAAAATTATGGAATACGTTTTTACTCTTTGATGCCTCATTTCCAAAAATTTCAACCTTATTATTGTGACATTCTGTGACCAGTTTTTTTCCAGAGCTGCAACATAGATCATTTCTAAATTATTTTATTACATTGAGAAATCAAAGGATTACAGTTACTCTATTCTATATGTCTCTTGAAATCAAGTAGTCTTAAAGTGATGGTTTAAGTTCCCTTTCAGTGGAAAAGTCCATTACAGGCCACTGGAATGCAGTTCCAACTATGTAGCTAGGGAACCAAAATCCCTTGGAAGTAGAGTGTCTCTCCTTTGTGCTGCTTGTGATTCACATACCCAGGGCTACATCTGCCCTTAACTAGAGATGAATTTATCCCCTTTGGAATTGTAAAAACGTTTTTGAAGATATCTTGACCTTTTTATTATGCACTAAAATTTCTTAATTATTTGAAATTGCATTTTTTTGGTGTTCAGTTAGGATGTGAGTTGGACTTATATTTTGGAGCCATTCATATGTCTATAAAAATCACATCCAGAGCCAAAACATGTTAGTCTTTCTTAACATTTTGCTGATGTCTCTTAGATATAAGATTAAAAAATTTGAACAGCAGCTTCTTAAGAAATGATTTTAACCATTATTTTTTAAAAACTCTAATATTTATTTTGTAAATCATTTACTGATTTTTTCCAGACTCACTCTTTGACTATGTGTGTTGTTATAGTGATGATAATGATGATTGTAATGTCTGTGTGTATATGCTTATAATCTACCATTAAAGCAGGTTTTTTGAAGTTTTGATAGGCAACTCTATTTTCCACATTCACTACATTGTAAACACAAAACTTGTTGAAGTAACTTTGTGTGCATTCAATTAGAATTTATGTAGCTGATATGTATTTTTAATTCATGTTAAATTGTATACAGATAGAGATTCCATTGTCATTATGTGACTTAATTCATCTGTTTCAACAGTCATATATATCACTTGTTTCCTCAAATTTTGGCTATCTTTTGTCACCTCCAATACTGTAAACATACCAAGAGCCACTATCTCTATCACCTGGGTTAATGCAATGGCTCTTCCATTGCTCTGTCATTTTCAACCTTCCTTCTCTTTCCATCTATTTCCAATGTATTCTTCATGATTTCTTAAGAAAGATGACAATGACATAATGAAAATACATTCTACTTATTCTAAAACAGTAAACTGTCCCTAAAGATTAACAATTGAAGAATTTCACATGGTGTTTTTATTTTTGGCAAAACAATACAAATGTGTATTTCAAAGGCAAACAATAAATACATTGATAAATGTACGAAGTGCATCTGTTGGCTACCCTGATATCCACTTTTCTAATTCCTCTTTAGAGTGACTATCGCTACCAGATTTTATGTAGATTTTCAGATATGTTTATATATACTATATGTAGCTATGTAAAATACATATAAATTGTATTAGGTTTAGTATAAGTAGATTTACGATACTGTAAGACACATGAAAGTCATAGAGACCATGAATGTATTTATGTACTACCGTTACAGATTTTATGTTAATACATATATTATCTGCATACTCTTAAGCATCTTTTTTAAAATATAAAATTGGTTGGGAAATTGTGATACTGTATTCTATATATGTATATGATGTTTCATTTTATTATCAAAATTTAAAATCATCTTAAAATTACAAAATATTTTCAGTAAATGAGAAAATACTCCAAATATTTCTGGGAAAAATCAAAGAGCAATCCAAGAATCAGAAAAGGAATACAAAATTCTACGAGCAGAATGAAAGTGTGGCATTTCCAAAATGTATGTGAGCACATTGAGAGGTGTTCTATGAATCTGAAGAATTGGGGCATCAACGCAGTTTAGCATAAAAAGCGAGATGAGCATGAAAATGATGCCAACATTATTTAAATTAAAAGCCAAATATTGTCAAGAATATGTAGTGTAACATCTCATGTGTAATTATACATAATAGTACATTATTTAGCTGTGAATATATATAAATTATAACAGTATAAATCTTGACTGTTAATTTAAAAATTATAGTGATATGGAGACCATTGGAATTCTCAATGTGTGTGAAGCTGATAAAGATATAGCAATGTTCTTCAATTTAGTAGGGTGGAAATAATAGAAATCTTATAAAATTTAGAAAAATATAAGAGGTATATAGAGAACAAACTGCATTTAGAAATTATTTACAATGGAAACATGCAACTCAAATAGATGAGTTAACATCTAATGGACTGAATACATTGCTTAGTCCTAGGATCAGAAGTAGGCAACATATAGCTCTTTTTAACTACAATCCTGTGAAAATGTTTTTAAAAAGTAATGTACATGCATATACATAGCATCAAAATCTAATAATCTACCACAGCAATGCTTTAAAAAAATAATTAAGCCTTTTCTTTATCCACTTTCTGCTGCTATTACTAGGAACCTTAGCTGAGTAACATAAAAAGAAAACAAAGATGTTTGTTTAACTCATTGTTTTGGGGGCAGAAGGTGCAAGATCAAGGGATCTCACCAGAATCCACTCTGGCAAAGGCTCTCTGCTGCCTGACAATGTAGAAAATGACATTATGGTGGAAGCACATGTGAAAGGGTGAGCACAGTGACATGGTGGGACAGAGAGTAAGAAGGACAGAAAAGCCAGACTCATTCATTTGTAAAACAATGCAGTCTCATTGGAACTATGAAAGGTCTAACAAAGCTATACTAGTCTCTGTCCTTTTTGTTTATTTCTAGTTTTTTTTTAATTTAGATTATTGGTATATTTTGGATATATATAATAATCCATATTCATAAAATTGAATTTGTACCAGTAGTAGATATATTTTGATGGCTCTTTTCACAGCCCTCTCTCCTTCATAGAAATCCTCGTCCCCTCCCAATTTACAAAGCTTTCTATCCATTATTTTTGTTTGTTTTTGGTACTGGGGATCAAACTCATGACTATGTACTTGGAAGGCAGGAGTTTATGCCGCTGAGCTAAATCCCCAGTCCTTTGTTTCCATTTTATACTTTTTAAAAATTCGTTTTCTTCTTTTGTATTTCTTCCTTTCCACATTCTACCACACTAGCTCCTCTTTACTTTGAAATATTTCTTCCCATTTCATAATATCTATTGTACATTTTGGTCCTTACATTCTCTGTTAGATTCTCACATCAGAGAGACAATGTGATGTTTATACAAGTGAATCTTTTTTTATTTCACATAAGATATGGTCTCAAGTTGCATCCATTTCCCTAGAAATGTCTCACATTTACCCTTCTATATGACAGAGTAGTACTCCAATGTATAAAAATAACACAAATCTTCTTTATACATTCTTCATTTGATGAGCATTTGTGTTGATTCCAAGATTTAATTGTTACAAATTATGCTGTTGTAAACAGCATGTGATACTTTAAATTTTCCTGGGAAAATAACTACCAGGAGAAGATCTGTGTCATATTGGACCTCTAATACTAATTTTCTGAGCATTCTCTATTCTGATTTGTAATCTCCAATTGGCAATGAAGAAAAGGAATTTCAGAAAAATTAGACCACTTGTGAAGTCTTGGAGTTTGTGTGTACTGAGGCCCAACCTAGATTACAATCTAGATTTCTAGTCTGTCATGCTCCCTTAAGATTTGAGATCCATAACCAAAAAGTATGGAAGGATTGATCCCCTGGTGGATGTGATTCTTTGCACTCTAACTCAAGGCAATCAATAATCCCTTTCCACATAGTATTTTCAGTATTGTAGCTGTACTGTTCAAACTTACAGTGCTATAGTGAAGCGAGACTCCTAGAGATCAGCATCTGGACTGCCCTCACAGAGCTGTTAGTGAAGTCACTTAGTGTTTCTGTACTTTAGGGTCTTCAAATGCTCAGTAAAGAATACTAACATTGATGCATTTTGCAAAGCAGTATATTTAGTAAAATGGCATAAAAGAGAAAATTTGAATATTCTGATATTCTGTGCTTTAATGGTGTAAGACCTTATTAAAAGTATCTTATGATGAAGTGATTCCCACTTTCATATTGTAAAAAATCTATTTTCTACCTCAAAATTATGATTTTGTTCCTAATGTACAACAATTTGGAGATGAGACTCAATTCTACTTCTCTCTTCTGCATTTTCACCCACAGATTCTTCCACACTCATCTTCTTCTCAGTTTCATCTATTATTCCTTTTTTATTCTTGAGAGAGACACAGGAAAATACAGTAGCAGGTACCTCTATTTTTTCTCCTCTGCTCTTGTTCACCCTGAGTCTCTGTCTAGTAGCAGAAAAGATGCATCTGAATGTACTTTAGGTAACAAAAGTAAGCTCTGGGCACTTCCTCAGCACTGCTCTGAAATAACAACAGGGAGTTGTTTGAAATTCACCAAGAAGTTTCACGCCTCTGAGAGAAAAGTGTGCCTTCCACCTTATGCCACTGACTCAACCACCTGATCCCTCAATCCAACGTAATACTCTTCCCTTTTAGGTTTCATGTAGAAGAGGAATTCCTATGGAATAAACACAATCAAAAGAGAGGAAAGCAACTATTTCAGTCTGGAAGAGACACTAAAAGAAAATGCGAAAAGAAAGAAAGCAGGATTAAAGCTAGAGGTGCAATTGATCCTTGAAAGTATAAAATCATCAGAGATTCTCTATTAAATTTTTACTGTGGTAAATATACATAGCAAAAATAAACTGATAGAAATAACACCAACATTGGTTTTTGGTAATTATTCAATGTTCATATATTGTTTTGGTAGTCACATCTCATGTACGTATCTTCATAAAGTATTATAAATCACTTTTAAGAGATAATGTAATTTCTTGCTCTACTTGATATAATGTGTTTAAAGAACCATCTCCAAATCTTATGTTTTCTGTTGTCCAACTAAGAGAACTCTATAGGGTAATCAACTTTTTATTATGCTTTCCTAGTAACAAAGATCAGTTAAGGCAGATATTGACTTAGGGAGTAAGTGGGACTAGTATTTGTATCAAAATAGTCTTTGAACAAACAATAAACATAAGCCAAACAACCATAGGGGAAAAATGGAATCTGTGAAATATGTCACACTAGCAGCAGGTTCTCTACTTAAATTACCTGTCATTTTCTGTGTTGATAAGCACAAGGGGAGCACCCATATTTGAGAGTTTTTTAATCTTGATGTATAGGACATAGTGTTAGCAAAAAAGGAGGAGCAACTAGATTGAAAATGAGTCCAGTTTACTACACAGCAATTCTTTACTAACCTGGGTGAAAAGCATCAACAAAAATTTCAGTTGAGTTGAACAAAATATTTAAAATTTCTTCCTCTCATATGAATCACATGTTAATAATTCATTCATCATTAGAAACTTTAGAATCCCTTGTTCATATGTCACATCTTATTATCTAAGGCTATAGATAATTCCAACATCAATAAACATAAACAAAAGTTTTCTTGGTTTTTGAATGAAAGGTTTAGATTTAGACAGCAGTGCCAATAAGCAGTGGACACCTACATTGTTGTGCATAGTCAAATCTCTTGTGTATATCCTCAAAAAAATTATTACTTGCAATTTATAGTTAAGGCACAATACTTGTGCATTAGTATATGCAACATATCCTCCATATGTCATGGAAATACTACTCCGTCATCTGCTTTTACTCTGCCAAGATCAGAAAACATAAATTACACATTTTTTCGGTGACTCCAAACCATCTATGTACTAGTGCTTAAAATCAGTCAAATCACTAGTGCAAATATTATTAAATGTTATGTAATTACACCACATAAGTCTTTGAAGTTTATTTTTAAAACTTCATTTAGTGATAAAGAAATTATAGCTTAAAAAGCAAAGATACTCTCCTAATATCATGTAGGTTTTTGCTAAGATAGGGGACACAAAAAGATCATGTGGAGAGTATTTCTGAGTTAAATTCCAAATTCTATGTACATTTTTTCTCCATTTGAATAGAGAATGAAAGGAAAACATACATTTTAACACAATTTTTAAAAGAACTATAATGTCCCTGAGAATTCATGCCCCAATACTAATTACCTTTCTAAAATTTTGTACCTTTACCCCTAAGAATTCATCACATACCATATGTAATATTTTAGTTTTTGGCTTTGAAAACCATAGGGCATAACATTATGTATTCCAGAGTCAGTAAAAAGTACACAAAATGTTGAAAAATAAATTTTTATATTCTAATTTGAGGACAATTAAATTATCCAGCTTTGTTACAGGAAATTTCTAGGAAATATTCATGTAGCTGCAACTTTTTCTCATCACAAATTTGAAATCTCTGATATGTTACTGTAAGATAAAAGGCAGAGTTCATTGACAAAACATAAAACAAATGTTCAATTTTGTATGCACAAAATAATTACCAATATTTGGAACAGTTTACTGTCTACTGTCCCACAAGCAGAAGCACTGGGGTTCACTTCATCAAATAAATAACAGGTAATGCACATTTTATAGTTTTCTAGATGTCTAAAAAGTTTCACTTTAATTCAGACTCAGCCACCCAGTAAGAAATTAATATGCTTGCACTCACTCCCAACAAGTCAAACCCTCGCTACTCTTCCTTCTATTATAATTAATTTTGTCTGTGCTCTTGAAGTAAGTCCATGATTCATGTTATTATCTCCAAGACAAGACTTTCCTGATGTTAGTGGTAGAAAACAAAGAACACAAAACCACTAAGTTGATATAAAATGTCCATCATTAAAAAATGCATCAGCGGTCACTAAAATTTAGTAAGAGTGTCATATATTGAGGTTTCTTGTTTAATGACCAACATGGAATTGATGGGGAAAGTGTGACATATGAAGACTCCCTTTGTAGGATAATAGAAATGATAGGTGGCATTCAATACGAGTGAATTAGACTTTCAGAACCCAACATCACCATGAGAGATAAAACAGGCAGTGAGAAGCAGAATGGAGGTGCCAACTACATAGCAGAAGAAGCCCTGGTGAGAAAAGCATCTTTTCTCTGTAGAGATAAAAAGGCAACAAAAAAACCCATTTTCCGGAAGCAAGATTCAAAACATAGTACCAGAATCTTATTTGTAGCTTTTTGCATTGTCCACTTATATTTTATTGAGTAATTCTCACACTTAATCATGGAAAAGAACCACTTAGAGAAGCCACTGAAACACAGATTACTGGGCCCTGCTTCCTGACCTCATTAATCACTAGGCTTTGTACAGAACAAAGAATATTCTGAGTCTGGTGATACTGGTGGTCTGGAAGCCATACTTCAAGAACCACTGGCTTAATCTATTCCTTATATGGAGCCTGATTGGTGAACGTGGATATGCGAAGTCTTCTGCGAAAAGGAAAGTTATAAAAGTACTTGAAAAATTTTTTCAATCCATTTGGGCTCTAGTTTTTCTCTCATTTTTTTGCCTTCCCATTTCCCTCCACTCTGTCATCATTTTGCTCATGTCAGTGTCACATTTATCAATCTCTTGCTTAGAGCACACAGAACACTGACAAGCACACAATAGTTTCTCCCCCCTTCAAACATATTTTTTACAAAATAAGTGAGTTCCAAAGAAATGAACTGACTTGCCATAGAGAAGTGCCGTGTTACAGAAAGACAGAAATAACAATCTAATAGCCTTCCTTGTGCTCACATCAGGAAGTTTTTCTCTGTGAGTCAATCTCTAATGTCTTTTTCCATCTCATTTCTAGCAAGTCTCCTTTTTTTTCACTTTATTGAAATTTACTTTCCTGTCCCTTAAATGTATAAAATTTATCAACTGTACCAATAATAGATCAATGGAATGAAAAAAAGGGCTGCAAATCTTATGCACATTGCTGAAGACTCAGAAAAATTCATTTTTATTTCTTTCTTTACCTTCATATGTCTTGTTGTGGTTTGTGCTCTGATGCACTCCATCCATGCTTCATGGAATCGTGGACACAGTTGCATCTAGCATTAGTGATTGGTTTGCTGATTCATGTTGAGTTTGGTGGTGTGAGTGCTGCCCCTGCCCAGGGGTATACATGACACAACGTGTAAGGGCAGGGCAGGGGCATCCTTTGCTCTCTTTTGCCCTTTTCTCTCTTGCAGTTTGCAGTGATCTTGAAGAGCTGCCCATCAGCCATGCCATCCTGCCTTGTAGTTAACTGTATATGATCTCAAACCTCCAAACTGTAAGAATTAAATGTATCGTTCCCTAAATTTGGGCATCATTTGTTTGGTCTCAGCAATGACAGAAAAGTAACCAAGACATGCCTGCTCTCTCTTCTTTGTATCTTATCACAGAAATGAGCAAATTGAAAAGATTTTGGAGAATATCAGTTTTGAAAGAGGAAATTTTTATCAGTTTTTATAAAGTGCTACTATGAAGACCTAGAATATAAACTTGTTCTGTGGTTGCACAGTGAACTCAGGATTTCCTTTCTTGTGTAAGGTGCATAGCGGAGAGTACCCAACAACATGTCAAATTTCTTCACTCCAGAAAACAACAAAATGTGCCAGCGATTTAGCTCAGTGGTGTAAGAGCCTGTCTGGCAAGCATGAGGTCTCGAGTTTGATCCCTGATCCCCCCCAAAAAAAATCTTGGCAGAAAACAACAAAATGAGGAAGAGTTGAAAGATAAGTATCAACAGAAGAGCATAACTATGAGGAAATAAATTTAAAAAAATAAATAAATAAAAATTTAAAAAACAGTTTTTATTGTTTGACAAAATCTCTCATTTCCTTCAAGGTCTAAATCATTTCCAATTTTTCCTTGATACTATGAATTGTCCTGTCCTTTCCCAATTCTACTTAAATCTATATTACTCACAAATCTGTTCAAGTAAAGGAGGCTCAGAATCCAAACCCTCATTACACTTTCACATAGCTGTGCACAGATAGTGTGTGTTTATGGCTCAGAAATGAGAATTGCATGTTTTGTCTCCTCATCTCCTTCATATGGAAGTATTGAACATTCTCATGTTGTGGATTTGTGTGATTTTTCTCAAAGCGTTAACTACAAGTTAATGTCACATATTAGTCTCAGCCGGCTCAACTCTACTCAAACTTTCATAGGTTCTGAAGCTTAAGAGAACGTGCAGGGCACTTAATTCTACTGTGCTGATCTGCTTGAAAAGTTGTCTTGCACAGTTGTCTACTTTAGGAGAAATGGATTTAGTGTCAGAAAAAACAATCAGAGAGTAGCACTTCTTGGCAATTTTAGATGTATACTATCTCCCTCCTTAAAGATATTTAAGAATACGATTATTGAGACGATTATTGTGTTAAGTACACAAATATAGAAAGGGAGAAGTATGTTCCCATGGCGCCTTAGTCCCCACTTTTGATGATACATGGATCCGATATGTTAGAAACTATTTTTGATCCTAAAGGGGATTTTTTTATTATTTCCATAAACTGAGAAATTTCTTATACATTTCTAATTTCACTATATTATAGTTAGAATATATATAATATTATAGTATAATATATTATATTATACTTAACATATTATACTATAGTATAATCTATATTATACAAGTTAGAGTATTTTGGAACTAAGTTCCTATGATTGGTGTTAGCATCTTCCTATATGTCAAAATATGTTTTACATTTTATGTTAAAATTTGGTTCCTCAGGGGGACAGTAATGTTAAGAGCAGAGGACTTACAAGACGTGAGGCCTAGTGCGGGTTCTTAGGTGTATGTGACTGAGACTCCCGACCTCTCTCTGCTTCCTGGTGTCTGTTTTGAAGTGTCATCCTTTTCACAGAACCAAATAACAAGCCTGGCTGAAGTTCTACTTGTGGCTTCAAATACAGGAGAAAAAAATCAGTATCTCTTTAGTCTGTGTGTGGCCTGTGTCAGGGATTTTGTTTTAGTGATGAAAAGAAAAGTAATATATGTTTATTAGCAAGTGACACCTGATTAGTAACAAGAAAGGAACTATCTTGAAAATGAATGGTACTAATCTATATATAATTACAATTTTCAGTCAAAGTTTTACTGATGATCGATCAGTAATCATCATCATTAATTTTCAATTTGTAATTAACTATATGTTGCTAGTTGAATACTGACTGTTCAAAATATGTGTTTATATTCATCATTTTATCTTTTGTATTAACAAATACCGGTTTACACATCAGTTGGTTTCACTGTGGTATTTCTCTGTGTGTACACACTGTGCACCAATTGTATCCTCCCACCTTTCTTCTGCCCTCACTCTTCCCTCACCTGGTCATCTTCAGAGACTCTTGCTACTCCATAATCTTCTGCCTTCTCTCTTCCTAGTATCATTCTTAACAAGTGTTCCTTTGTGAAGCTAATTAAAGGAAAATAAAATTTTAATTTATTTTCTCTCTAGTTTTCTTCTTTCTTATTGTTGAACTAGTTTCTAACAGGTAACATTTTCCTCGTGACTAAAGACCTTTTAAGATGTCTTGTAAGGCAAATGGACT
>PVJX010040597.1:0-15112 GCA_004027295.1 Dolichotis patagonum | reverse complement strand
CCCCTCCTCTTTCCCTTCCCCCTTCCCTACTCCCTCCTTCCCTCCCTGCTCTTCTCCTTCCTCTCCTCCCTCCTTCCCTTCCTTTTTCCTTTCCTTCCTCTTCCTCCCCTTCCTTCCTTCCTTCCTTCCTTCCCACCTCAACATCTCCCGAGCACCATCTAAGACCTCCCAGCAGCTTCACCAGGGGCTTAGGCTACGGGTTGGCTGGGCCACAGCCGGGCGGGGCTCCCTCCATCATTTCCCTCGCTCCTCTGCGCCTATGCACAGTGACGCCTTTGGCTTGCAGACCGCATCTCATGAATAAATAAACGTACTGCAATCGATCGGATCAGTGCGGGCGACTGTGGGAGTCAGGCAGAGCACCAAGCGGGCCAGCTCAGCAAAGGGAGGGTGGGGAAGCAGGGGCCACCCGCAGGAATTCCTCAGGGCACAGGAAGCAGCCTCTCCCTGCTACGGGGTGCCAAGGGCCCCCAGAGCCCAGGCGGGGGCTGCCTCGACATGCATGGCAGAGGCCATGGCTCTGAGAGGGAGGCCTCTCGGTAAGGTCCCAACCCCAAGTGCACAGACCACCACAGGGAGGTCCCGGGGTCCTCCAGAGCAACCACCCAGCCCCACCCTCAGAAGCCCATGCCCTGCCGAGCTCTTTCATTCCGTGTTCCGTGTTCATGTCTGGCACCTCTGCAACCCCAGAGGGCAACTCCCTGACAGGGGACAGGGACCCCAGGGCACCCCATATGCAAACCAAGCCACCCTGAGCCCATACCCCATCTGTCCCACAGGTGTTCACAAGAAGGGCCCTGTCCCCCTGCCAGCATCACCCTGGGGTCAGGCACAAGATACCCAGGGACAGCCCTGTGCCCAAAGCCCACCTTAATTATTCAGGGCACTCAATCCTAGGTGGCTCCGCACTCTGTCCTCACTTCCCCGGGGACTCCAAGGGAGGGCTCCGGCCCACAAGAACTCTGCTTGCCTGGGTGACTGGCGGTGTGGGCTGCCCTCCTCTTGGGTCTGTGCCCAGGACAAACTCCCTGTCCATGGTAGCTGTCCCCTGACCTGTTGGCCTTGTGCCCTAAATAATAACAAGGCCACATTAGAACTCTGGTATTCAGTTTGGCGTGAATCACAACGGCGCAGACAGAGAAACCACCTGTGTGTTCACCGACAGTGGATGGCATAGACCTATAATCCCAGCACTCTGAGAGGCCAAAGCGGGAGGATTCCAAGTTCAAACCCAGCCTGGGCAATTTAGTGACTTAGTGAGAACCCGTCCCAAAATTTAAAAAGAGAACAAAAGGGATGACACTCAATGGAAGACCTGGCTTCAATGCCCAGCACCAAAAATCAACATACAGAATGGACGGACGGACGGATGAAGAACATGGTCTCTATACTCCACAAAGCACTGTTGGGTTGTCAAAAAGAACGCAACCTAGGTTACATCAAATGAAATAAGCCGGACACAGACAGACCAATCCCACACAATTTCTCTTCTGTGCGGAGTGCACAAAGGAGACCTCACTGAACCTGAGCATCAAATGGTGGCAACCAAAGGCTGGGTTCAGGGAACGACGGAGAGGTCAGCTGAAAGACACAGACCTCAGTCTCACACGGGAGGAGTAAATTCAGGAGCTCGCGCAAATAATAACTGCAGTTCAGAGCAACACATGGTATATTTGAAAACTGCAAGAAGAGTACATTTTAAGTCTCTTAACCACAAAAACTGATAAGCACGCGGGCTAATGCAGTATGTTAAGTGGCTTCAGCTGCCCACAGCATGGAGTGTGTGTTTGTGTGTGTCTCCATGTATACTATTAATCTACATCGCTTTTATTCATCCAAACTGGAAATAAACAAATAACCCCCCGCCCAGGCACGGCAGCCCTGGTCTCAGAGCTCTGAGATCAGAGTGCCCTCCCCGACACCCCCACTCCCACAGGGCCCTGAGCCCACCCCCACCCCCCGGCATCTGTCTGAGCCATTCCTTCATCCTCGAATCAGAAACCCTCTGCTTTCCTCCTCACATCGCAGCTGTAAGATGCCAGGCAGCCAGGGCGCCGTGGCTCTGTCTCAAGGCCTCATCAGCACGGGGAACGCCCCGCAGAAAATCCCCAAAGGAGCAAATCATCTTCCTTGTTCTACAGGCTCATCAAGACAGGAGGAGCCAGGGGACAGAGTGCCAGATGACACAACAGGAGACTGAAAAGGTCACAGTTCCCCTCCGCACTAATGGAAACCTCAAAGTTCTAGAAAGGTCTGTCACAGGAAACGCTCCCGGAAAGGGGACGGGGCTACCTCTAACAAGGGCCAGTCACAGCGCAGACACGGGGCAGGGGAGTGTCGTCGGGTGATTCCCTGTGGGTGCGTGTGTGGTCCCTAGCACAGTCCTGGGCAGTGCAGGCCATCGGCTGGCCAGGGCCCACTCTGTCTCACCAAGCCCTATTCCCTTCCATTTAAAAAACAAATGCAAGGGAAAAACATTTTAAATAATCAGGCTGGAAGATCGAGATTAAAAACAATTTAAAATAAACGTCTACTCTGGCACTCTGGAAAAAACATACCACGCTGCATTAAGTGCTTTGAATTAAGTAAATTACACCAAGTAACTAATTTGCATAATGATCAAGATTTGCATTTTACACATGTTATAATGAAAATGGGGTTAGAAAATAATTCTTCACCAACTTCTGTTCCGAGTTGGGTTCCAGTATTTTGGAGAAAATGTGGTGATGTTTATCTGATACTGTCTTTCATGTTTCAAATTTCTGGCTCCTTCAATATTTTTTTTAATCTGGCAGGTCCCTTATTCCCATTGCAATAAATAGTGCCTTTGATTTGCAATTCCCCTCCGTCAGCTGAGTGAGATCGCATTTTAAAGGATCTGTAATATGCTAATGATTTTAGAATTTTCACAAATGAAGTTTGATAAACCATCACCTATCATTCAAGGCATTGGTACCGATTTTAGGCATTCTTGCTCCAAGATGTGCAGAGCTGGCTTTCAAAGTCCTCCTGTGTTAGAGATGCTGGCTTTTCTGGACAAAGACTCACTGGGCCTGGAGCCTCCCAGCAGGATTCGAACACCCTTTCCTGGAGTCCACATCACCTGTTTCTCATCTCCCTTGCTGCAGCCACCCCACTTCACAGGAGAGAAAATCGAAGGCCACAGGGCTGAGTCCCATCAGTGGCACCAGAGGAACAACCCACAGCTGGGCTCTGAGGCAGCCACGGTGCCTTCCTGACACTGTAGTTAATGTTTCTCATTAAATACAATCCCAAAGCACAGCTAGAGAGCCAATTCCCAAGGACCCAGCCCTGGCCACGACGTCAGAATGGCCACAGGGCCCCCAAAGCGGATGCCTTTGCTCTCTGTGAATACAGCGGCCAGTGGTCTCGTCTGGGGCATGGGACAATCATAACCATACGCTATAGTCCAATGTCTGTGTCCCCCAAAATCCGAGTCCTGGAGGCATCAGGAGGTGCAGTCCTCCAGCGCTGGTCCAAACAAGGGGTGCGGCCCCATGATGGGTGAGGGCCCTTGCAAGGGTGGAAGGGTCCAGACTTGGGGGGGGGGTCTCCCTTCCTGCACAGGTGGGACACAATGAGAAGGCGGCCACTTGCAAACCAGCGGGAGGCCCTCAAGGGACATGGGACCTGGCATTGATCTTGGACTTCCTGCCCCTAGAACTTCTGGAAATAAATAGGGTAATACCTTTCCCCTGGTCTGGGGATTGAACCAAAGAGTGCTGAGCTAGCTACCTCTCCAGTCCTTTTCTTATTTTTATAAGAAATAAGTTTCCCAGGCTGACTTTGAACTTGCAACCCTCCTGTCTCGGCCTCCCAAGTAGCTGTAACCACAGAGGCCGGCCTGTGTATATGATTCCACTGCAGCTTAAGCTGCCTAGCGCAGAACACAGCCATGTCAAGCCCTGACGCTGAGCCAGGTGCTATGCTAAGTACTTTGCAGGTGCCGCCTCATTGATCCCCATGACAGCTCTAGGCCTTGCCCGACGTTGTCCAACCTGGAAAGGACAGAACTGGGATCCAAGCTCAGCACCACACACAGCCCAGAGCAGAGCGCTACAGCCTCCATGACATCAAGGCTCCTGGGAAGGGGTGAGAAGGAGGCAGGTCCAGCCCTGACTGAGTGAGTTGCCAAGCCAGGTGCCAGGTGACGACCCCTCACCTGGGCCTGGCCACCACTCCTGGGCGATTCCATCTTGGACGTGAGTCCCTGGCTCTCAGCAGAGCTGGACCGCAGCTCCGAAGGTGCCTGCTGTGAAAAGCTCTGCCCTCGGTGCCATCCCAAGGCCCAGGAACCCCCGGCCAAGAACCCCAGAGCCCTCCTCCACCTCATGCAGACACCCGAGCTCCACAGAGACCACACAGCCTGCTGAAGTCTTGCTGTTAAGAACGGCGAGAAGATGAAAATGTGACACATGCTATTACCAGCCGCTAATTTGCAATCAGTATTAATAACTGACATTACACAGTGAAATGCAGCATCTTCATTAGTTCTGTAAATTATCACCGAGGAAGAGGCGCCCAGGAGACTAGAAACAGCAGCCCTGACCTGAGCAAGAGGACTCAGGAGCAGCCCTGGCTGGGCTCTACCTCTGCACAGCCGCCCAGGGGTGTCACTGGCCCACCCAGCAGGGCCCCTAACCTCAGGACCACAAGCATCCTAGGTATATAGGGTGCCAGCCACTGTCCAGGACTCCCACCTCCTCCCCAGTGACAACATTTGGGACTGGCCTCCGTCTCCCCTTCCACTGTCTGCAAACCGGTGCCTGGTGCTCATGGACCATGACCCACAGTGGACCTCAGAGCAGAGGCTTCAAGGGGCTCAAGGGACACAGGCAATCAAGCAATCCCGGCGACGTGCCGGGAACAGCAGATCACACTGGCAAAGGGTCTGTTCATCCAGTGATGGTGGGGAGAAAGGTCCAGAAAGTCCGCAGGAGCAGGGGGTTGGATCTTTCAGGATTAGAAGGAATTCTGCAGAGACAAGAGCGGGAAGAGCACCCACACTAAGAGGCCACCAGGCCCAAAGACCCAACCATGGCTCTGTGGACAGGAGGACAGGGAGCAGGCTGGCCCCAGTGACATCGCTGGATAAGAGGGTGTCAGGGTGGCCTGCCAGTCAGCTGAGGCCAGGGCCAAACCCTCCTCTCCTGCCCAGCACAAGCCAGGTCCCTGAGACAGAGGACAGAGGGGCGTCGGCCAAGGTTGTGGCGTGGTCCCTAAGCCGAGCTCTGTGCCCGAGTGCCTCCTGCTACCCAAGGCCACAGCCAAGCAGCCCAAGGAGCTGCCACCCAGGTCTCGCAGAGGCCACTTCTAGGCTGCACTGGCGCTCCCGAGGAGCAGACAAGGATGGTTTTGGGGCCTGACAGGAAGGGTGGAAGCATCTCTCGGCCTGGCAAGGACCCGGATGCTGCCTCTGTGACACAGCACCAGAGAAGAGCAAACTGGCCGCTGGGCAAAAAACACCCTTCAACAAGTCCGGCATGGGGGAAGGCTCGGCATGGACACTGCCCTCCCCAGGAACACTACTGCCACACCACTGCCCCTCACCCTCCTGGCCCCGCCAGGCCCACCGTGTCTTCACGGCTCTCTGCTGGCCTCATGACAAGTGTGCTTTGACTTATGTGCATGATTTACATAATTACTCTCTGCTACTGACTCGTGTTCCATTTGCCTCCTCTGGAACCTGCCCCGGAGAAGGCTGTGCCAACCACAGCAGAGAGGGAAGCACAGCAAGTGCTCAGAGATGCCACCACCCCTGGCTGGAAGCCCCCAAGAATGTCCCGGCTGCAGAAGGAGCCCCCACACCAGGGACAGCCCTCACCGCTTGAGGCTAAGAGCGACAGCGCTGGGCATCAGCCTGGACAGCAGATGTGGTGCCCAGGGCTCAGGGTTGGGGCTGTGAAGGCGGCCGTGGGGCAGCGGGGGTCGGGGACGAGCTTCACTCACGGCTCCACTCTGAAAACTCCGGAACAAAGCTGCAGCCTAGCAAGCCAGGGCCCAGGAGGATCCAGCAGAGGCCAAACATGGGGCAGGAGGGTAGGGGCGGCTTTAGCTGCAGAAAAGGGAGTAGAGGAGGGGACAGGGGTGACAGACATGGGTTCTGCCTGCCGTGGCTGGTGGCTGGGTCAGGGGAACTGGCCTGGCAAGATGAGACAGGCCTGATGCTAGGTGCAAGCGTGGCCCACCCCGCTTAACCCACATGCGTGCAACACACTCACAAGTGTACACACTCACATTCAGTCTCAGGCACCATGAACACTCATTCGCTCCCAGGCACCGTGCTGGAGCCCGCTTGCACCAGCTCGTGAGCACCCACAGTTAATTTTTCAGGGTGCCGGCTGCCACACACAAACCTAGAGCTGACTATTTCACAAAACAGATACATGCACAGTGCTCCCCACTTCCTATTATGCCACATTTTATCACGATCCATGCCCTCGGCTGCCTGTGCTGCCGTGTACGAAATGCCACATAGCGGTGTCCTCTCTTCCCAGGGCCACGTTCGAAAGCAGCCGTGGCAGAGGGATCTGCGCCCCGGACATCAGCAAACGCTACAAATCACGGCTTGTGCTCTTCCTGGAGAGCTGATTTGCAAGCATCTCCTGGCATGCACTGCTCACGGTCCCACACACGCTCCACGCACGCACGCAGCCCTGTCTCAGCACCGGCGGGTCAGGTCCAGGACCCCGCGGATACCAACGCCGAGGACACCACGGCTTTTACATGCAACAGAATGGTGTCTGCACGCAACCTGTGCTCGCCTCCTGGTGTGCTTCCCACCCCTCGAGATGGCTCCCAACACCTCAAACTATGTAGACGCTGTGTAAACAGTTGTTGCTCCCTGTCGTATAGGGAACGCTGCCAAGAGCAAGACGCGCAGCGTAGACTCATCGTTTGAAAATATTTTCAACTCACACCTAAATTGCGTTCACAGATAGGTAACCTGCAGATCCATATGCTCACACACCCACGCTGACACACACACGTACCTACCTGCACAACTCGCACTCGCACACTCACATATACATCTGCACACGTGCACACACACGCGCTCACACCTTCTACACACGAGCCCATCCCCCTCTCACACTGCCTATGTCCACACTTGGGAAGAAACAGGCGGCGCATGGCAGAAAGAACCGTGTCCTTTGCCCTCCACGCCCCAGGGAGCTGACACCTGGGCTGCCTCCCCACACTACCTGGGGAGCAGAGCTTGCACACCTCATTCTGGCCCTCGGAAAGCAAGGTGACAGGGGAAAATCAGTCATAACCAGGCTGGTGGTTGGCAGAGACACGGATTTGCAAATATGGGGTGATGCCATGGGCACCCCAGAGGAGGCAGTCAGGCCTTTCTAGGAGCAAACACAGAACCCCTTCCTCTAATATATGCCTGCCTCATCCCCAAATTAAATTCCCATCTGTACGAACTAAGAACCAGCCTACTGGGGCTGCCAGCCCATCCACTTGAGCTGGTTACCGCCCGCCAGAACCTCTCGGGCCACATCGAAAATGCAATGTGGGCTTGGCCTGGGGAGGAAGGATGTTATACTGAAATGTAATTCGAACTTTCCTTCCAAAATACCATCCTCGGGCTGATCCATCACATGCCAGCCCCTCCCGGGCCCACCACAGGCAGGACCAGGCCACAGCGCCATCCATCACCGGCCGCCCGGAGGTCCTGGAAATGCCAGGGCTGCTCCCAGGCTCCATGGAGGATGCAGACAACTGGACCAATAGCATGATTGATGCCAGTGGGGTGAGCAGCTATAATGGGGACGGTGGCTCACAGGGACAACACCACCGCTGCCCCTCCACCTCCCCCTCCTCCTAAGGGCAGGGTTCCTTCCCACCAGGCGCTGGGCGCGGGCAGATTAAGGAAATGGGCTCTGACCTCTGTGCTGGCCCCACACCCTCTCCTCCACCTCATCCCCAGGCAAGCCTAGGGAAGCAGCGCGGTCCTGTTCTACAGAAGGGAAAGCCGTGGCTCAGGGAGCTCCGGGGCCAGTGGCTGAGAACAGAGCCTGACTCCTCCAAGCTCTGCTGCCTCCAGGGTAGTGAGACCAAACACCACGGCATCTCTGCGGGCCCTGACTTTCGGGACAGCCTCAATATCCACAGGGCCCAACCAACAGCAGCAGGTGTCCAGAGACAACGGCCAGGGTCCTAAGCACACACAGACCACAGCACACTCTCAGCTCCCGGCTCAGAGCCCAGCACACAGCAGCAGATCAATAGTCACATGGAGGAAGTGTTTGATTTAACTAATGAAAGATGATTCTCTGTCTGGGATGCGAGCTCCCAATAGCCCACAGGCTTGGTGCAAAGGCCCACACCAGAGCTGGGCCACGCAAGCCACAAAAGGGGCTGGCAAGGCTGCCACCCTGGGCTGGCCAGGAGCACGGGCCCCTCTGCACGTGGCACCCTCCCCAGGGGATGTGACTATGGGGATACCCTGTCAGAGTGCCAGGCACAGTACCAAGCCCCGTCTCATCTAGTGACCGCAGCCACCCACGAGGGAAGCTGGGCTATATCCAGATGGCGAAAGTGAGGTCAGAGATGTTAAGCAACACCTTGAGTCAGTCCAGCTTCTCTGATGCACAGGGAGGCGTCTGTTAGACCAAGGCCACGCATGCTGCTCAGTGTCTCACCTCCTGGGAAACCAATAATCCTCAGCAAGTGCACATGTCCCATGCCCGCTCCACCAACTTCCAGTCTGTCCTGCGACAGTCCCAGGACCTGGCCACAGCAAAGCCTCAGCGCCTGCACAGCCAAGCTCAGGCTGGGAGACAAATGGCAGCCGTTGTCCCAGGCAGGGGACGCGCAGTGCCTGCTGGGGCTCCCAGTGACCTCTTCCCTAAGCCACAGCTGCCTTTCTTACCCACTCTGCACACTCAATTGGAGATGCAGATTCAGATTTGGAGTCAGAGTGTTCGTGGTGATTATAGTGATTTCCAGTTTAGGAGGAAATAAGCACCCCAGCAAGCATGTAGAATTAATCCAGCCCTTCTGGAGTGGCACTAAGACTTCATTACGGATGAAATAAGAGCAGTGCATCACAAGCCCTGTCAGCAGGAGAAGAGATGGATCCAAGGGTCTGCGAGCTGGCACAGGTTTAAGGGGAGGGGGTCCAGAGCTCTGGTGAGAGCCCCATCCCACCCCCACCCCACCCCCACCCCCACTGCACTCCCCCACCTCCCTACTGCTGGCTATGTGCATCAGCACCAAGCAGGGGACAAGTAAAAGCCCTCGTGGGGCAGGAGTTGGGGGAGGCTGGCACACACAGGAGGCAGGACCATGACCCAGCTGAGAACCCACAGCACCACAGCAGGAGGCAGGAGCACCAGGGCCTGAGGACCAGATGGTACCATGAGGTCCACTGATGGGTCTGTTTAGCCCCTAGTCTGCCCTCAGGCTCCTGCTGGGAGAGGACAATGCCAAGCACAAAGAGCTAGAAAACCTTCCTTGGTAACCTGAGGCAGGATCAGGATTGCAGCACTGGGAGCAGCATGGGGTCCCAAGCTAGGGAGGAAGGAAAGGGAGGCAACTGCTGAAATTCCAGAGGCCCGTAAGGACATCACAAGTCAGCACACCAGCCCCTCTGTAGCCGCTTGGCCTCTTTTCTCCCCTTGCTGACACCCTCCAGTCCCTTGGCTTCGCTTACTTATGTCACTCCCTGGACTCTGGCAGGATTTCTAGACTTACCTAGCCACCTGGAAATGGGCACCACAAACCTAACCCAGCCAAACAAGGACCCTTGAGTCTCAATCTCCAATCAGCTCTGCTCCCCATCTATGCCAGTCAACTTGGCAGCACTACGACAAAGCACCCATAATAATCAGCTTATAAAGACAAGTGATTCTCTGCGGTTTGCAGTCCTGGACTCTCCATTCCACAAGCAGTTGGCCGTGTTACTTGGGAGAGGCAGCATGTAAAGCTGGGGAGTGCAGAGGGGCAAAATCACTCCACTCAAGACCAAGAAGCAAAAGGGAGGTTGAGGAAGAAACTGGGTCCCATGATCCCTTGTGCACACCAAGTGGCTCTGCCTCTTCTAGGTCCACCACCTCTCAAGAGCCCCGGCCCAGGACCAACCCTTCAACACAGGAGCCTTTGGGTCACTTTTCCCTGTTCCTCTCCTCCGTGGTATTTCTCCACTCCTGAAATGACCGGCTTCACAGATCTGTCCTAACACTTTATCTTCCACTCCTTCCTCCACACCCAGAACAGTACTTGGCGCATCACAGAATTCATCCAAGCTTTGCTGATGGCCTCAGGAAAACCAAGGGACAGCAGGCCACAGTGAGAACCAACATTCACAAACTTAGCTCTGCTCCCAGGGCATGGCAGCAATGAGAGGTGTGTGGCCTTTAAGAGGCGGGGTCCAATGGTTTGGGCTCCACCTCCCAGGAGAAGATGTAGGTCTTCCTGCAGCAAGGTTTGGGGTTTCCCAAGGCTGACTGAGTACCTTCTAGGCCAGGATGTCACACAGCAAGTGTGGCCACCTCTGCTGTACCCTGGCTTCGCCCGGCCCAGGAAGCTCTCCCTCATGCACCCTCATGTGCATGTGTGACACTCAGACTAACAGCAATGACAGGGCACGGCGAGATGGAGAAAGTGAGCCTGAGCAGGGTCAGGGGACAGACCCCAGATGCACGGAGCCTGCACCACACCACAGCCCTGCCTGAGCAGACACAGAGCTAGCTGTGGAGAGAGATGCAGTAAGGACTCCCTTGGTGGCACATGAGCAGGCTAGAGAGAAGGTCTCGCCTTCATGGAGGAAGAGGCTAGAACGGAGATCCACTCGCCTAGACGTTTCCTGTGCCTGCCATATCCTGAGTTCCACTAGGAGCCATCTTCCCTAGAAGCCACGCCCCTGGCAATGGCTAGACCTCCTTGGCCAATAGAGGTCACATGATACAGATTAAGCCAATCAGAGTCCTTTCTTCCCTGCGGGGTGGTTCTGGTGACGGAGCTCCGATGAGGGCAACACTGTCTCTGGCACTAAGGAGAAAGCCAGGCTGAGGGAGTCAGCCAACCTGCTGCTGGAGAAACTAAGAATAAAGTCTGGGCTGCATTTCAGTTCCCAGGCCCAGAGTCCCACATACCCCAGCCTTTTCGCTGAGACACCTAAGGATGGGTTCCTGGTACCTGTCACCTGAAGCAAACAGAACCACAGAGGCGGGAAGCCAACTTACACTGTGGTGCACAGGGAGGAGACTGTCAGAAGGGGCCTCTGGCACAGGCAAGTCCAGATGACCCAGCCTTCACGGGCAGGGTGGCAGGATTGTACCCAGCCCCCAGATACCAGGCAGCCCCTTACACTGAGCAGGATGCAAACACGGCTGGGTCAGCAGGAGTGAACTGGGGAGGGCCACAGCTAGAAGCAGGAGAAACCAGCTGTCCAGGCAGGAGAGGACGGAAGCCAGACTCCAGGGCAGAGGTGCAGGGAGTGGGAGGGGAAAGCTGACCTTGGGACCCTATGGGCAGGGCGACTAGCTAGTGATCAGAAGTATAAGGAAGAGGAGTTTGGGGTGACTTGGCGCCTTCTGCACATCCTTCTGCATTTCTCTAGAAGCATCAAAGTGGCAGTAATGAACCCACGTAAGAGTTCACTCTCCTCATCACCTGCAAAGCCACGAGTGCATTTCACCACCTGCAAATTAGAGAAGTTTAATTTGCTCACATTTCAGTCCATAGCCTGCTGGCTCCCAGGCAGGACACGGGGCAGAGGGGCACAGTAGGGCAAAGCTGCTCATCGCATGGTGGAAAGGAAGCTGACAGTAATCAAGAGAGGAGCCAGAGAAGAACTTAGTGCCTTCCAAGTGACACCTCCCATGACCTTCTTCTTCTGATCGGACCCCACCTTCTAACTACAAGTCAGCTGTATCACCCTCAGCATGCCGCTGCCGTTCACAAGCCCCGCCTATTAGTGCATGAGGTTTTGGGGGTCATCTAGACATAAGCCACAGCAGGGAGGCGCCTCTTCAGAGGGGAAGCTGTGAGTCCTGGGGGAGCTGCTGCCTGTGAGATGCTGGACCGCATCCTGAGCGGATGCTTGCACACTTGGCTCTGAGAAGGTCAGGATTAGGCAGTCATTTGCATGGTCTTCGGCACAGGAGAAACTATGGAACCCACCTTGGGCTGACGACAGGGTTGACATCTGGGAGGTAACAGCTCCAAAGCAGTCAAGGAGCACCTCAAGAGAAGAGGATGACCAAGCCCCAAGCACTGCAGCCAAGAAAGCCACCTGTCCCCATAGTAGGGTCAAGGCCCCTAGAGAACCTGAGTGGAGTGACAAATGGCGGAAGTACAAAGAAGGAATCTCAGCAGCCAGGGAAACAAAAGCAGTTGATTTATTTCAAGGAATTGGCTCCATGACCATGGAGGAAGACCAGCGGCTAGAGACGCTTGGGAGGAGCCCAGGCCGAGGGATCCAGGAGGAAATTCTTCCTTGGGGAAACCTCGCAGCTCTTCTTACGCCCTTTTCATTGATTTGATGATGCTCACCCAGGCTTTAGAGGGCAACCTCCCTTACACAAGGTCATCTGACTGGCGCTGTTAACCACACCCACAAAATGCCACCATGGCAGCACCTAGGTGACCACATGACCAAGGACTAGCCAGAGTGTCACTGGCATTCAGACACTGTGGGGGCAGGGAGGGACCGATATAGATGACACTTGCAAGGCACCCAGCTCTGGGGCAGGCGGGAATGTGGAGGAGAAGCAGAGTAAGGAAAGGAGCTGGGTTCCTCCTCGCCCCACATGGAAGGAAGGGGTAGACTGAGAAGGAATGGAGCAGAAAGGCGGAATCACAGCCTGCTCCAAGAGGTGAGGCCCCAGGACACAGCAGAAGGACGAGCAGGGTGCAGGAGACGAGGCAGCTCTCCAGCAGATGCATCCAGGGGACTCTCAGAACCCACACAGCGGCTCCATGTGGGCAGCTGCTGAACCAAATGGACACTGGGTGCCAAGACCAGAGTTAAACTGCTCCAAATCCTCGCCACGACCTTGTAAGGAGGTACAGTCACCCCAATTTTGTGCACAAGGAAGTGGGAGGCTAGAGATAGGAAGCAAGCTACAGAGAAGCAGGTTTCTTTGATACACCACTGGGCATATTCCGGGTGCCGTACCTCCGTCCTCACTGGGAACGAGGAAGCCCTCTGCCTCCTCTGCTGGACACCACTGGCTTGCACACAGTCGATCCTCCAGGATCCCAGACCAGAGGGTGTCCGGCACCTGCCGGGGTTTCTTGCTTCCTCCTGGAAGCCCAGTAGATGATGTCCAACTGCATGACCCCTCCCGCCGGCGACTAGGAGCTGACATTTCTCAGTGACCTAAGTTCTCTGGCCATGTGGAAGAAAGTAGTCTGGACACAGAGGGACACAGGGTTGCCCCGGAGATAGCTGGCCCTGGGCAGTCCATGACGTGTGAGTCCCCCTTCTATCCACAGGAACCCAGCAGCGGCAGCATCACCAGGGCCACCCACCACCACCGCCAGGGCCACAGCGTCCTGCAGGCAGCAGTTTAAGGTCTCTCTCCAGCAGCTCCCAAGGCCAGCTGGGGTCCTCTGCAAGGACGCTGCAGCCCACGCAGCACTGGACCAGCACGGCCTACCCAGGGGTCACAAGAGCCCCTGTGAGCAGCCCAGTTCTCGGGAGTTTCCACTGTGTCATCTCCTGCCAGACTGCAGCCTCCTGAGTCCACCTTAGGCCAGAATCCTCCCTCCACCCATCCACAGAGCCCAGCCCCAAGGGCTCCCGGTCCCCACAGAGGAGGCACCCAGGCCCTCCATCAGCACCCTGCCACACAGGAGAGCTAGCTGGGAGTTGGACAGCCCTGGGCCCTAGTCTCGGCATCAGCACCCACTAGCTAATGCGCCTCCGACCTCTGCAAGCCTTGGTTTCCCCAAGAGTAAAAATCCTGATTACGATTAAAAAGAGGACTGTATCCGTGCTAGTGTCACTGTGCGAATTTAGCAAGTGACATCAGGTACAGTGTGTAGGGTACACTGCACAGAGGCTCCCATGAGAACCCACCCACCGGGACACACCTGCCTCCCGACTGTTCCCCACCCAGAAGTGGATGATGAGCTCTGTTCCGCGCAGATGTCCGCCAGGCCCCTGACTTTCCAAACACCCTCTGACCTGCAGGGCTGGTGCCAGCCCCACCATAAGGAGCCCCTGGGCACACAGCGATCCTGTGCTGAGTCCCAGAGGTTCAGAAGATGGCAGATGGTTCAGAGGGGCAGACTACAGAGACTTTGGGACAAGCTGGGAGGCGCTGCAGACACAGATGACAACACACAGGAGGCACGCTGGGTCTCTCCAGTAGGACCGTGTGTCCCGGGAGGACAGAGGACAGCCAGTCCCTCTCTATCCCACTGGCAGCAACATCAGTCCCTGGTGGCTGTTAAGCATTTACAATGTACTGATCCAATCGCAATAAGTATAAGTAGAAAATTATGCTGAATTTCAAAGATCTGGTACAAACCAAAAAAAGCAAAATATTCCATTTGTATGTTAATTACATGTTGACATGACAGCAATGTGCTCCACGAAATATACTAAGTGAATTTCACCTAAATGAATTTTACCTGTTTCTTACTACTTTTCAACTCTTAGATTGCACGTGTGGATCACACTGTATTTGCTGGGCAGCTGGACCCCAGCCTCATCCTCCACATGAGACACAGTTGGCATGGCTCAGGGCCCACCATGCTTGGCAAAGCAGCAGGACAGCATGGCAGTGAAGTCGCCCGGGTGCAACACGTGATCCACCCTGTACTGACAACCTGACACTGGAAATTGGCCATGCCTCCAGCCACCTTTGTTTCTCATCTGTAAACTAAAAATGTAAAACAGAAACAGGATTCTGACAATAAGTGAATGAATTAACCCATGCAGACCAGGCAGATGAGTCTCTAGCATCTGGTAAATGCTGAAATGGAGCTCTGACACCATCTCCACCAGTACCACCACCATCGTAACTATCATCACCTTCACTACCACCACCATCACTGTCACTATCATCATCACCATCTCCACCACTACCACCACCATCACTGTCCTATCACCATCATCACCATCTCC
>PVJX010040596.1:0-15072 GCA_004027295.1 Dolichotis patagonum | reverse complement strand
AAATGGGACAAAATATTAATAGATGAATTTCAGGGACAGAAATTTAAGTGAAAAAAGTCATATACAAAGGATAAAAAAATTCCACTATATGCTATGAACTTATTGAAGTGACAAGAATCAGATCAGTGTGTTGGAGAAGATTTCAACTGCAAAAGAAGCACAAGGAAAGATTTCAAATTATGTATTTTAATAGTGGGGATGACTATACAATTATCAAAATTTATCAACCTTCTCACTTAAAGCAGGAGAACTTTTTTGTATATAATACCTATAAGGGCAAAAGGAAAGTCTTTCCCTTGTCTTCCAAAATTTCCCTGAAATAAACTGACAACAGGCAGATTAATAGGAGAAAATGATACACAACTGTATAAACATGCATGGAGGGAAATCACACCAGGAGAGTCACACACAAAATAATGAGCTTCTCCAAAGAACCAGTGGATGAATGAGGTTTAAATGATTCGGAGGGAGATGGATCAGACCCTGTGGTATCTTGGGACAAACAACAGAAGGGGCGGGCAGAGAACGCATGGCTGGAAGAGGGTTGTCTTATTATGTATGTAAAGTCTATTGGGTAATTTTCTGAAGCAGCCCTCAGAAAAATAGGTGAAAAATCTGTCCTGGTGTTTGTTCTGGGGATTCGAACGTAGTCTCTTCTTTCTCCTTGGTAATCTTCCCTGGTTATTTGATGAGATTCCCAAGGAAGTGGCTTAAGCCAATTGCCTTTCTTTTAGAAGTTTTCTTTGGCCCACTAAGGAAATTCCAAGAAAGTACATCCCTGGGCTTCATGGAGAGAAATAAGACAAGACTAATAGAATTTTGAATGGGAGCTGGCTTCTAAGACCTCTCAGCATGTCACAGTGCTAATCTTTGGGGTATCCTTTTCTGAGTTGCAAAATACCTTGATTAAAAAAGAATTTAAGCGATTAGGCAAAATCATGGCCACAACCAACCTGGTTTGATTTACCACCTAAGTTAGTGGAAAATTTATTTTATTTCTCAAGGCTGTTTCCACTTCTATGAAACAGAGAAAAGGATATTCATCTTATAGAGTAATGATGATGAGGAAATAGGATAATTAATGTCCTGGCACCAAATGCATGCTCCACACACAGAACCCATGTGGCTAAAGGGAGGCGGGCAGGTGAGGAGGATGCGCACTGCACAGAGAGCCAGCGGCAGGAGCAGAGCGTGGGAGTGAGTGACCACAAACGGAGTTTTTCAGTCTGGTTGGAGAATAGAGCAGGGCAAGACGAGAGCATAGCCAGGAACCACTCTGCTGAAGTCCTCTGCCTGCCACATTAGTAAGTCTAGATCTTAATTCAAAATCCAGGGATTATGAACAGGGACGCACAATGTGGCGCTTCATTGGGTTGTGGAGCCAGGCTGGATTGAATCTTGGTCTTGTAACCGAAAGCAGCGGGCTCACTGGGTTTGGTGAGTGCAAAGCTGATAAATTTGCACAACCAAGTGATGAAAGAGAGAAGCAGCAGATTTGGATCTGAATGACCCCCAGTGTCTTGTGTGATTAAGACTAGGTCACCGACCTCTGGGGGATGGTGGAACCTTCAGGAAGGGAGCCTGGTAGGAGAGAGTAGGTGACTGGGCATGCCCTTGAAGGGGTTCTTTGGCCCTTTCCTCTCCTGTGCTCTCTGCTTTACAGTTGCTATGAGCTGAGTATCTTTGCTCCACCGTGGCTCTCTACAGCCTCCCTGTCTCAGCCCAAAACAATGAGGCTGACCAACTGTACCTGAAACCTCTGGGACCGTCACCTCCAGTGCGCCTGTGCTAGCTGTTGGCATGGTAGATCTTTTCATGCTTTTGCTTTTCTATTTGTGTAATTGTATTTAAAGGGAGTTTCTTGTAAACAGCCTGTGGCTGAGTCCTGTTTGCTCCCGTGATATTGTGAAGTAGGAAATAGGCCTTTGAATCTGTTTCCTGGCAATTTCTAAAACCCTTGGAATCTTCAAAGTCTGAGTCTTTTTGTAAGCAAATGAGTTGGCTGATGGCAAAGGACTCCTGGGTAACCTCAGGATGGGGATTAGTGGCAGGGGAACAAAGCATGTGGTGAGAGTCCCTACTCGACCCGTATCTCCCACTCCAAGCTCTTAGGTTGATCACCAGTGGACAATAATATAGTCAATCACACTTCCACAAAAGTTCCAAATTCCAAGGCGTGGAGAACTTCTACCTAGCCAAACATGTAGTGATTCCTTGAGGATGGTGAGCCTGGGGAGGGCATGGAAGTTCTCCACCGATCACTAAATACCTCACCCTGCGTATCTGTATTAGTCAATGCTTACAAGAGTTTACAGGGCTGAGGCAAGGCTCCTCAAAAGACTGCACGTGCTCTGAATCAGATTTAATGCGGGACATAGAAATTTACAAGCACGGCCTACAGCAGCCTCCCACACAGTCAAATGCAGAAGAGCAGGAACGATCTGTATACGTGCTAGAGATCTGAAGGATCCAGCCACAGACCTGGAGCCCACGGCAATGTCCCATACAGGTATATATCAGGAGGTCAAAGGATCCATGAAGGAAGGCCGAGGGGTCTGCCCCAGAAGGTCAAAGGGTCAGCACTAGAAGCTAAAGAATCTGCACCAGCAGGACAAAAAGCCAGTGCTGGGGGCTGAAGGATTGAACTGAAAGTCAGGAGATGACGCCCAAGGCAAAGGTGGAAATCAGAGCTCCTCCAAAGAGAAAGCCAAAGATCCTCCAAGGAAAATCAGCTGAAATCCTTCACTCCTGTCCTCTTTTTTATACCGTTCTGATGACAGTCCTTAAAGTGGGTCTTCCATGCCCAGAACCGTGCTGTTCAGCTGGGCATCCCCACTCAAGGTGACAATTAATCAATTAACCCTTTCAGTATCTTACCCATCTGGGCATTTATCCATATCCTTTGTATGAGCCAGTAAAGAGCTGTCCTAGTAAATTAGCCAAACCTGAAGAGGGAGTGCTGGGAACCTCAATTTATAGCTGATTGGTCAGAAGTGCAGGTGTTTTGGAGGTGGTTAAGAATTGCAAGTAATTGTTGAATATAAGAAGGAACAGAAGCCATGTCACCAAAACATATACACAACTCCACACAAGTAATAGGAACATTATGTACTGCAAACATGCAAACATGTTCAAAAAACAAATACAACAACAAGAAGAAGAAACAAAGACAGTGTCTCAGACAGTGGGCCTGAGGGTTTCTGAAGCTGAAATAAGGAACTTCAGCCACCTGCTGATCTTAACCCACCTTTTTTGTCACAGAAAAAGAATTTTCAGGATATGTCAGTAAGAGGCATGAGAAAGGTTTATTAGAGATTTAGGACACATTCAAAAGCAGAAAGTTCAAAGAAATGAGACACATTTCAGTTTAGAACCTGGGCACATTTATACTTCTCTTGAGGGGTGAAAAGTCAGGGAAAAACAATGCCTACCCATCCCCCTCCCTTAAAAAATGGTACCAGCCCATTCCACAGGCATGGGTAGGTTTGTTCTGTTGTGGTTGTTATTGGGTTTTTCGGGGGGAGGAAGTGGTGGTGGTAGTTGATTTAAACATTCTCAGGATTCACTCAGCCTGCTGTTTATTTTTTTTAATTTTTACTTTATGGCCCTTTAGTGCTGGGTCTGGTGGGGAAGGACTGTAAATCCAGACATGAGGCTAGCTTGGGTGGCTCTGGATAAGTCCTGGACATTACCATCTTCTTAAAAGCACACCTTTTAGTTATGCTGTCCGTGTCTCTTTTCTGCCTATCTTTTATTTCTCCTACCTCAGGAGAGGATCAAGAGATGGATGGAGGTGTTACTGTGGGTGGGCCCTGGATGGGTTTCTAGGTCCTTGTGCATGATGAACAAAGAACTGGACATGACATGATGCAACAGTATGCTCAGAGTCCGTGGGCTTATGCCCAGGCAAAGGAAAATGGCACAAGCACTGAAGGTATTGGGTTTAGGAATTTAAAATGTTGCACCAGGTCTCGGATGCCTCCTGTTGGATCTTTTAGAGCATGATTGACAATGTGATTGACAGGGTGCTGAGTCATGTGAGCTGTATCTATTGCACGTGTCTTTTCCCATAATTCATTCTGTCATAATTGTAGGTATGAGATGCAGCCCATATGCGTGCACCTTCAATGAGCTCCAGGTGAAGGAAGGTTACTGTAGGTCATGCTGTAGAATCTGGCACATGTGCATGTTGATTGAGACACTGGAAATTTCCAAAGCAGGTTCCCTAAGGGTCTTTGTTCTTCTTATCTCTGCCTCTAGGTTGTAGGACTCAGGACAAAGTTCATGTGGTTGGCCCTGGAGAGTTGACCAGGCTCAGGTGAGTGGAAGAAAGTGGTCCTGTAGCCCCAATTATACTGTCTATATTAGAGGGGAGAAGGAATAAGGGATAAAGGATGGAAAAAGGAATTAGGATGTGCTACATACATATACCCACTCCCCACAAGGATAGTACACATTATGTGCTACAAACATGTACTAAAATGAAAAGACCTGAAGAGAACATACAAATAGAATGAGACTATTCATCAACAAGCGTCTGGCACTATGCTATGGTCCTCACCTTGAGCCTCCAGGTACAACTCATCGTGAGGGCTCCGATCAAATGGTGGGTGATCCAAGTTCACACTACTAGACAGTAACCGGAAGCCTGCAGAAATCCTTTCCTTTAGATGGCTCTCAGCTCCATTTTGAAAAGTTCTTCCAGTGTTGTTTTCTATGTAATTTTCTCTTTGTTGTCACAGTGACAACCTATTGCTTATGAACGGTGACTGAAATGGGGACCTTCTTGTGGGGCTGAGTCCTCAAACTGTAGGATCTGATACTATATCCAAGGAGATAGTGTCAGAATTGAATTAAGTTACAGGATGCCTGGCTGACACTCACTCAAACATTCATCAGAAAATTGGTTCTGGTTGGGATACACACACAATTTAGTGACTCAAGCTCATAAGAATGATCTGCATTGTGAGAATATAGTGGAAAAACAATCATTTTCCCTGTCTCTTCCAACTGCATTTTCACTAGCATGTTTAGTGTATGTGTGGTCAATGTATGACTCAATGTTCACTATATACATACATACATATACATACATATTTTTATTTTATTTTTTTTACAAAGTAGGCTTGCAACAATTGCCTGTGCAGTCAGGTGTGGAAGAATACAAAAGGGCTGTCTGTATCTCAGTACCTTTCCTTGAGGGATACAGAAAGAAATCTGTGTGTTTACCCCCTGGTTATGACAAAGGGCAAGAATTGTGCACACGGGCAAAAGTGTCAAAATGAGATTTGGACCTACCTTTATGCTCCATCTAACTGGTTTTACATATATTTACCCAGGCATCACAGAGGGTCTTATAGATCACTCCAGGAATTTTTTTTTTGGTTCCCTTTAAAGTTGTGATTTTTCTGGTAGGAGTAGCCCAGTTCAGCACAGTGGCTCATGAAAAATCAGATTTTGGAGGAGGTCAAAAGTGAATCATCAAATTACTCATGCATGGAAGATAAAGATGATCTATTATGGTAAAATAAATACATAACAAAAGAGTAGCATGAGGGATGATGATGATGATGATGACAGTGACGATGATGATGATGAGATGACTTTGACATTGGCCATGTGAACCAAAGTTCTTGTGACAGTGAAATGGAGCAAGAATCAACTAATACAGAGACAGGGAATGCAGACCTCCTTGATTCAGATGATAAAGAAAACAGCAATGTGAGTACATATTTGACTAGTTAAAATGTTATGAATTGGCCATGCAAACAAATAGAACAATCTAATGTTAGCGCTAGGTCTGGATATATAGTGAAGGTCTTGGCAAGGGTGAACATATTGGACAGAATGCCAGGACTGCTATGCAATGTTTGAAATTTCAACAGACAAAATGCTACAAGATGCTATGAAATACACAATGGCTAAAATGCAAGTAAAACATTCCATATGCACCATTAACTATATTCAAAAATCTGTTTATTATGACACTTCACTAGCTGAACTGAAATCATTCATAAGTCTACTGTGCTTAGCATGGATTTCTCATGGTGATCCCAGATGTAAAAGACTTATGGAAAAAAAGACAATGGGTCCAAATATGGCATAAAATTTATGCTGTTGTAAATGCAAAGACATTATGTTTTCAATTTATAAATTTATCCTGGAACTCAGTCGTCACCAAGTCCTTATTCCTAATGAACCAAATGCTGTTTGGAGCAGACTAGTTGCTCCTATCTCGCAAATTAGCCGAAATGTGACATCTGACAATTGGTTTACCCGTTTCCAATTGATATTAGCATGGATTTCTCATGCTAACAGAGCACAAGCTGGCTAACACAGGAACTGCACGTAGGAACAAAGCAGAAATTCCAAATGAAATGTTGCCATTTCAAAACAGAATTGTATAGTGCAATCTTTGGATTTCAGAAAGACATAACATTGGCCTCATATGTAGCAAAGAAAAGACTAGGGGCTGGGGATTTAGCTCAGCGGCATAAGTGCCTTTCTGGCAAGCACTAGGTCATAAGTTCAATTCCCAATACCAAAAAGGAAGAAAGAAGAAAGAAGAAAGAAAGAAAGAAAGAAAGAAAGAAAGAAAGAAAGAAAGAAAGAAAGAGTAGTACTGCTGAAGTCAGCCTTTCACCATGCTGGAAATATTGATAGGGAAACCTGGACAAAACATAAACCCGAGATGGGAAATTTCACTCACAAAACCAAAAGTGGAGTAGATGCTGGGATGAGTTATGATGTCACTTGAAACACAAAGCATTGGCCAATAGTTGTGTTTTATTCGATTCTAAACAAGTGTGGCATAAATAGTATGATAGTTTACAAAGAAATTATGCAAAACATCACAGAGAAATTTTCTTAGACGATTGGGACTGGAGCTCATAAGAGATCATTTACAGCACAGGAAAAACAGAACGTTTCTGCTCAAGGAACTACATGAAAAAATTGTGCCACACACTGGTGAGCTGACATGTGAACAGGGAGGAACAGCATCCCAAAGGCCTACTATGACAACAGGAAAACAAAAAAGATGTCAACTGTGCCCTACAAGAAAGTACAGGAAAGCAAAACATGCGTGCTGTATGCATGCATGTAAGTGATGCTTCTGTATGGAAAGAAAGCGCTCGAAAGGAAAGAGCAACCTGTAGGTACACACATATAACTCATGTACGTTTAAGTGTACAAGAGAAATAACCATACTACTAAGTTTTTTTGGTTCATCAAAACGATTGGTTTGTGCTGTCATTGTTTGATTAGTCATTTTTTATGCTTCGATTTTGTAACTTGAACAACTGCTTTTCAGATAACAATATGTAATATATTAACTAGTGATGATTTCTTACTGTTATTTTTTAAAATTCTATATAATTTCTACCTTTTCTCTGTTTTGCTTGGGATTTTAGCTATACATCTTTGCTTTTTTTGCCTTTAGTGGTTGCCTTAAAGTTTCTCTTATAGTTACTATGTACTATTTTCTATAAAATATAGAAATACTAGAATCATGCATATCCATATATTCTCTTTGTTCTTTATATTATAGTCACCCATGTATTATATATGTATAGATTTTTTATTTTATTTTTCCTAGGCTGCAAGTTTTGAGTGAGATGAGCTAAAAATCTTAGAAGAACTATGAAAATTATAATAAATATAATTTACCCTGATTTCTGTGAGTATCCCATTCATAAATAAGATTGGTCATAATTTTGCAATAGCAAGAAATACAAACCATAGTGAATCAGATTTTAGTTTTTGACCCTCAGGATCTTCCAGTTTTATTCAAGAGACACATTCCAGACTAAAAGAAAAATCTAATTCCAAAATCTAATTTTGGAATCTAATTCACTTTGACACAAAACCTCCACTGTGCTTAAAATTCAGATCACTGGGCCCCATCTCAAGGTTTTAAACATATACCATACTCTTGTAACTGGAATGGTTTGATTAGGATAAAGGACTAAGGTAGAAATACGTTTAAGCCCAGGAATTAAGACTTGAAAAACTGCCTGAATTCCATCATCCTATTTTTAGAATACGACTCATCAGAATCTTTGAAGACCATGCTCATCATGAATGAAATTTCCTTCCTCCAGTTCCATGGAGTAGTCACAAGGACATTTTCCCATTCGTTGTAAAATTCAGAGAACAATGAAAACAGGTCTCTCGGCAATTATTTCAGTTATCAACAGGTGTCATTTTCACTTGATTAATGCTAAGCTTTAACTAGCCAGTGCCTCTGCTGCTGTTATCTCTACCGTATAATTTTCTGAAAGCAGAAACACCCAGGTCCCTCATACCTTCAACTCCTAGAACCTCTTAGGTTGGTTCCCAATGTGCAGAGAGGATGTAATTATGACCCCCAAAACACGTCCACATGAACCACAAGGGAAATCATTTTTGGTACTTAATGAACCTGCCTCTGTAGGGTCAAGCCACCAGGACCCAGCCCCTCTACCCCAACACCTTAGTCTTCTCAGCTCTTCTGCTGAGGAGTTTGGCTTTCACAACAACACGCTACTTTGGGAATTTTCCCTTCCCCAGTATTTTTGCAACACATCAGTAACAGGAGCAGCTCCCGCCGTGGTTTTGGTAGCATTTTCCTGCGTGTACTGACACACCCACCTCCACAATTTATCCAGGCTGACAGTTGAGCAACAGCTCTGGTTTCTGTTTCAGTGGTAATAGTGCACACTAACTTCCTTGAAGTAACCCAAGTGGCACGCGTGAAATGGACCCTGTGGTCACACAAACCGTAGCATGACCCTCAGCCTCCCACATGCTCCTGAACCTGGCTTTCAAGGACTGAAGTTTCTTAGCTCTTCCTCAGTCTGGATAGCATTTTGGAGCTGGGAGAAAGAGTTCTGTATATATCTTAAGCCCCAAAAGACAGTGTTATAATCGTTTATATAGCTTACAAATAAGAGGAAAAGACCAAAAATAGGGTGTTTGTTGTGGTTTTTTTTTTTTTTTCATTTTCCAAACACTTACTATTTCCAAGGCTCTTTTTTTCAGTCCTAAAGATTCACATTTTCCTCTAGTATTATTTGCCATTAGTCTGAAGAAACTTCAGCAGCATTTCTTGAAGAGAATGTTTACTGGTGGTGAAGTCTATCCCTCCTTTTTTCTTTTTGTTTTTAATCTTTATTTCTCTTTAACTCTCAAAGAATAATTTTGCTGGGTATGAAGCTCTGGGTTAACGGTTTTTATTTCAGCACTTTAATTACATTGTTCTACTTCATTCTATCCTTCAGAGTTTACCATGATGATAAATCTGTTATTAACTGGATCTTTCTTTCTCTATAATCATGTTTATTTTCCTCTTGCTTCTTTGAAGATTTGCTCTTATCTTTGGCTTTCAGCAGTTTGACTGTGATTGGTGTGGACTTCTTTGTGCATGCCTGTTAGTGTTTTTCATTTTTGTTCTGTTTTGTTGGTGTTGGAACATTTAAGAGGCAAGGCCTAGGGGGAGGTCTTATCATTGGAGGTAGCTCTTGAAGGGGTATCCAGGACCTTTCTCTGCCTCACTCTTTTGCATTCCACTCATGAGGTAAATGGTTTTGCTGCACACTTCCTGTGGCTACCTCAATAAAGACCCAAAAATGCTGGGGGCCAATCCAATCATGGACTGAACCCACTGAGCTCACGAACCAAAATAAACCTGTTTTCATCAGTTGATTGTCTCTGGTGTTTATTATGATAATGGAATGTTTACTAATACAGGGCTTATGTAATTTCCTCATTTAACAAAATGGTGACCAAATTTTGTTCAGCTCTAGTTTCTATGACCTGTGAGTGAGGGACATTTTCTGATGGCTTAATATAACCAGGTGAGAGAATGATGGGCAGGGACCCTAAACTGCCCAGTGTTCATTCTGGTTGTCTACAGCTTGTATTTGCTGCTTCTGTGCTCAGTCTGGGTACACAGGAATTTATAAGACATGGACTCTACCTTCCCTGCGTATGCAGTCCTCTCCAGCAAATGTTAAATAAGAAAGCTGATTATTTTAAGACAGCGAGGTGCTCTTTTGTCATTCCTACCCCTGCCTCTGTCTTCCATCCCCTATGTTATCACCACCTCATACTCTTTTTGTCTCCTGTGCTCCTCTTCTGGGAAACCACTAACAGCGCTCCAAGAGACAGAGCTCTGAATCACAATGTCACCTGACTGGCACTCCTGTTACTGCTCATCAGAGGAGTGGAGTCTTTACATGGTGTTGCTTACAGAGATGTCAAAATGCTTGCTTCCCTGGGAAAGGCCACCCAAGGCTCAGAGTATGATAGATTCAGATGACTAAAGTCAGTGTCTTTCCTGGGTGCCAACTTTGGTGAGAGGGATGAAAAGGAAAGTGAGGGATAGCAGTATGGCATTAGTGCCTGCTGTGGTCCCCTGCCAGTTCATGTGGAAATTTAATCACCCATAAAACAGTGCTGGGAGGTGTGGCCTTTGGGATGCACTTGAGTCATGAGGGCTTTACCCATGAGTGGGATTAATTGTTATAAATAAATGGGTTAACAGAAGAGTTTGTCTCCTTTTGTCCTTTTCTCTTCTGCCATATAAGGACGGGAATATCCTGCCCCTGCTCCAGTGGGCGCCATCTTGGTAGCAAAGAGCAGCCCTCACCAGAGGCCAGTACCTTGATTCTATACTTCCCAGCATCTAGAACTGTGAGAAATGAAGATCTATTCTTTATAAGTTTCCCAGTCTCAGGTATTCTGCTATAGCAGCACAAAATGGACTAAGACAAGGCTCAAAGTAGGGAAGGAGAGGGAGACTCCATTTATCTGAGCTGGCTATCTGTGTTACACACATTACCAGGTAACTCTCAGGTTAAATTAACTCCCTGGTGAATGTATTTATAGGTATCAACTTTAATTATATGCAATTTTATTTCTACATTAATGTATCATGTCAAAAATCCCAATACCTTTTCATAAGAAAGCTCAAAGTTCACACTGCACCATCCTAAAGTGGGTGGCCTTAGGTGTAGAGCTGCACCCCTCATGTAATACTCTTGTCTGGCAGCTGCAATCTGCAGGCTGCTGGAACCAGGAGCCAAACTGTGAAGTGAGGGTTTACCAGGCCAAGCCCATTCCCGGAGCCAGCCTGCCAGCTCCTCTGCTCAGAGTCACTTGTCTCTCTGCACCTGAGCCATTTAGTCTCACACATAGGTCCTAGGACGCATTCTCATCTGGAACAGGAGGGCTTTGATAGCCTCAGGCCCTGCTCTCCAGATACGCCATGAAATCTGTAGTCCTGGTTCTCCAGCATGATGGTGGCAATAACCAAGCACCCTGTTTGTCAAAGGCCACTCTCAAAACATGTGCATTAATTCCTATGGAAAATTCCTGGCCTTCTGGGTTTTGTTTTTGTTTTGTTTTGTTTTGTTTGTTTGTTTGTTTTTGTCTTTTTTTTTTTTTTTTTTTGTAACCACTCTGGGCTTCCCATGCCTTGGAGAGGATAAGGACATGTGCTAGTACATGCCAAATGTCAGCCACAGTTCCAGGCCCTGGGCCATGTATTATCCCTTTATATCTTCACAGTGGTTGTGTGAGGTGGATACAGTCTCCCAGTATACAGATAGAGGACACTGACACCACTGAAAGTCAGAGACAAGGACATTTTCCAAAGTCACCTGGCTGGGAAGAAGGCTTGAGAGCTTTGTTATTACCATTCCAACCTGGGGCCTCCCAAGGCTGACACACAACCTCACACTGCAGCTCAGTCTGGGCCCCTAACCGCCAATCACCTGCCTGCAATTAGGTGATCTTTTATGGGGATGGGGAAGCATTGATTGGGATTGAATCCTGGGTCCTGTCCTAAGCTGTACCCTCAGCCCCTGCTCATAATTCTACATGTTGCACATCCTGGCTGTGCCACAGCTCTTTCCTTTCCTCTGTTTGGGGCCACTCTTGGCCCCCATGTTGCTGTCCAACCTTTTAGGAAAAAGCAAACTCTGGGGTCACAGCTGGGTTTAAAATAGACTTGGAGATGCGAGCAGTGATTGCATGCTTGTAATCCCAGCTATTCCTAGAGCTAAATTAGGAGGATCACAAGTTCGAGGCCAACCTGAGCAGCTCAGTGAGCCCCTGTCTCAAAGTAAAATAAAGGAATAAAGCACAGTGGTGGACAGCTATGCATGAGGCTCTGGTACCAACAAAAGAAATGAAAAGAAAAGAAGAAAAAAGAAAAAGCAAAGAATAGGAGGTAGGGGGATGGAGGAAGAGAAGAAAAAGGAAATCAAGGAGATTCTTGAACAGCTTTCTCTGTGACCCTGAACAAGCTTCTTAGTTTCTCTGGGTCTTGGTTTTCTCCTGTGGGAAGTGAAATGATGACACCTACCTGATTATGTGATTGTCCTTTGCAGTCTTCCATTGTAAAGTTTTCAATCTGTCCACAAGTCTGGATTCATTGTTTAAAATTCATTGTTTTAAAGCTGAGTTAAAAAACAAGACAAAACCGGCATGACACAGAGAATTTCGCAGATGATGTTGCTATTGAAATCAGCACATTGCATTGTATACACAATAAGACACAATAATGTCCTGCTGGCATTTCTTACAAATGCAGCCACTAGGCAACAAAGGCAATGGAAAATCACTGCGTCCTGCAAGCAAGCGCTTCTTGCAACAATGCCTCCTCTCGCGAGGGGCCCCTGTGACCACCACTGACAATTTTCTTCAGGCCCCATCAATGTTTTCCGTTGTTTAAAGACACACATTAATTTAAAGTCTCCTCCCATTCTCTCTGTAAATTACAGCATTCACGAGAAGTGGCAGCTGCTGTAATTAAGACACAGTTAATTGCCTATCTCCTTAATTGCGATGATAGGATTTTGACAGTTTGGTAAATAAGAATTGTTTGGTTTCCTCTGGCAACTTCAGCCTCAGCGGGCTCTGCCCAGCAAGTGCTGAATTTCCCAATTCCAGGACAAAGAGCTGCAGCCCAGTGGAGACGGAATGGGAGGGGAAGCCCGGGAGGCGGGGCCTTTATGATTTACCGTGTTCTCCTTTCCCTGCAGGGACCGCCCCAGCACTGATCATTCCGCTGCCCAATAAAATCCTGCAGGACATTTCTGCCGTGTGAATCAGTCATCACATGAGACTCCATGACAGGAAACCACAGAAGCAGGATGCCTGGAGGATGAGAAAATGGTCTCTTGCTGTAAATGGGCGCAGGAGGGCGTGATGTTGTTAAAAGAAGAAAAAGAAGCCTGGCAAAAAACATACCCAAAGTTAGGGAGCCACAGTGTGCAGAGCCAGGACATCAGCCCAGGCTTCGCTCCACAGTATCCCCAAGGGTCTGGAGAAGTGTTCTGTAGAGCAGAGATGTGGAGGCCATGCAGACTTGGGTTTACAGCTGTTAGGTTTCTGCTACTGTATAAAAATGCCTGAGAAAATCCTCTTAAAAACAGGAAATTCTCTGGGGATTTAGCTCAGCGGCATAATTGCCTGCCTTGCAAGCATGTGGTTGTGAGTTCGATTCCTGGTACCGATTTAAAAAAAAAAAAAGAAAAAGAAGTTTCAATCCAAGGTCGGTTGACCCTGTTGCTTTTGGGACCAGGGTGAGGTGGCCCATCATCCTGGGAGCATGTGTTAAAGGAAAGCCCTCACCTCATGGCCAGCACACAAAAGTAAGAGGAAGATGAGAGCTCCACTTTCTCAACTCCACTCCACCACTGACATAGGACCTTGCCCTACACTCACCTCAAAGATTCCACCACTTCCCTACACAGCATCACCACTAAGGACTAAGCCCTTACCATATAGGCCTGTGGGGGACCCCTTCAAACCATAGCAAGAGCCTACATTTACCTCGGCTGCTGGTGTAACCGTGGGCCAAATACTGAGTCTTGGTTCCTTCCATTACAAACTGGGTTTTGTGTTTGAGATAAATGTGTATATATATATATATATATATATATGAATGATTGGTGAATGTTCATTCTATTCTATTATTCTTTCAAGTTTGAAAAGCCTGCAAATTTGAAATTTTCTAAATGTTTGAGGGAAAGGGCCTAAGAGACAGGTGTGCTGAGGACAGATTTATGCCCATGAGTCAGGCTGAGACATCCTAGTCTGCACACATTTTGCAGTTGATGGTTGTCCTCTGTAATTTGAACAAATCATTTGCAGACTAATAAAGTTATTGTCTCAGACATTATCTCTAAAATCCTAATGCAAAGGAGTCTCTTGCAGTAGGTTTTATTGCTCTGTTTTGTACCAAAGTGCACAGCTGTAATTTTGGTTGACCGTTTACTTTGTTATATATGTGTGTAGGTAGGTATTTATTTATTTATGAGGCCCAGGGTTGAACCTAGGGCCTTGTGCACGAGACACACATCCTGAGCCCAGCCCCAGCCTTGGCCAGCATTTGACTCCAAGTCTTAGGAGTTCCTCGCTCCCTTCTGAACACCTGGCAGGCTCTCCTTAAACACTATGTATTTTTTGGCTAATAAAAAGAAATGTTTATGATATCATTAACAGTGTCGTGTTAGATAGTTCTGAGAAATTTGGATTTTAAGTAACACTTCAGGACCCTAAAAACTTGAGAATAATGTTTAAATCATTGGAAAGCAGCTTTTCCTTTGTTTCTCCATCCTCTTACCAGAAGCCATCTCTTCATGGATTCATGGAGCAAGCTCCAGGCACCCTTTCCCTGCTCCCCTGGCCTGCCCCCAATATGCCCGATGTGATAGGCTCAAGTGAAAACACTGGAACCTGTGGAGCTGCCTGGCTGGTGCGACACAAGGAAAGGGGACAGGATCAGTGGGGAATAGGGGAAGTAAACATCACACTTTAAACTTGGTCTGTAAACCAGGGTCTAGGTCCTCTTGGACCATGGAGAGAAGGTGACCAGGGGAACATGTACTTGTCAGAATTAGGGAAATGATTTGGTTGTCACTGGAATGAGTTCTATTTTGTTTGTTTATTTATTTATTTATTTATTTATCTATTTATTTATTTTATTTATTTATTCTTGAGACAGTGTCTCACTATGGAGTTCAGGCTGGCCTTAAACTCACTTTATAGTCCACGCTGGCCTCGAATGGTGATTTTTCTGCC
>PVJX010040595.1:0-15083 GCA_004027295.1 Dolichotis patagonum | reverse complement strand
CATACATAAAGATCGCATTCATTGTCTTGTCTATGACGTATCTTAGTGACAAATAGTTCTTGTTGTTATCTAAATATATAATCTATGTTCAGTATATCTTTATTGTACCAAAAGTGTTCATGGTTTACAAAATCGTTTTATAAGTTGAAATCTAAATGTATTGTAATTCATGTATTTTAAAAGTTTTTCAAATTAGTTTTATTGGTACACTTCTGATGTACAGTGCTCACGTTCATCATAGGAAATTTGTATCTGTATATAATATATCTTAATTCTTAGTTTTTCCCCTTTATTCTCCCAGGGGGAAGGAAGAAAAGCAAAAGGGAAAAAAAGAGGGACTAGAAGAAAAAACATGGAAAAAAGATTTTGGAATTCATGTAGTTTTAAGTTTATAACAGTTCTCCCTTCTACTTTATATTAATTTGTTAATTAACATTTTTTGGTTTTGTCTGAGATATGATTTCTACACATTCTAATACTACTGATCAGTAAAATTTTTTTATACACCTGTGGTCTAGGAGTTATATACTTCATTTCAGGGAACTATCCGTGATGTATTACATCTGATCAGTGTGCCCATGGTAAGGAACCGCTATTCTAGTCTCCGCAGCATAATTCAGTCTTGTCTATTTTTGAACTAAATATAAAGGGAAACTCTTCTCTCACAAATTAATTTTTTAAAATTTTAAAAACTGGGTCATTTGTCATGTAGAATTTTCTACACTATGTATATTTCTGATTTATTTTCAGCAAACATCCCTTATCCCCCATATTCCTTAAAATCTGCAAGTTGAAGAATGATTATATTTAGGCTCACAGATAGTAATAAGGAATTGTACTGCATGCTAGGGAACGCTGGTCCTTGGTCACTCTTTTTTTTTAAGTGGAAAGATTTATTTTATTTTAAAGAGAGTAAAACTAAACAACAAAACAGAGCAAAGCAGATCAGAAGAAAACAATGTAAGTAACAGATTTCAAAGCATGACAACAGGAGACCACCATTGGCTATCATATTGTCTCTTGTTTTCTTCCAAATAGTTTTTCATATCTTTATACACAATAAATTCATACAAAACAAAGTAGTATTCAACTGATCAGAACAGAATGATGAAGACATTTTAAGCCTTTAAAACTAGACAATGGTGAAATCAACAATGGCTGCCATAATGTCTCACATTATCTTCAAAATAGCTGTCCATACCTTCATATATGTTGATATTAAACAATACAAAACAGACAAAAATCACTAAGAACAAAGAATAATACTATTGCTGGATTTCACAGCATGACACTACAGAATTAGCACTGGGTACCATAGTGTCTCTTTTTCTTCAAAGTAGCTGTTAATTTCATCATGCATTATATAATCTATTCTCATAAACTGTTGTAGAAGAACTTCTATGCATGTATGTGTCTCTACATGTAAACCTATCCTTTCTATATTAGAGGGAAAACCAAAACAAAATAAAAAAAATCTAGAAAGACATGAAACAAAAAAGACAAATAATAGCAAAGAGCCCAAAACACTGACAATATAGGCATTTGAAAAAAGGTGGTAGGAGCATAACTAAGGTTGTTATTTTACATGATGATTTTCAGAGTTCCTCAGATCACCAATAATATGCACAATTGTTCTAATCCTATGCCCTTGGTCACTCTTGCATTACATTAAGTTACATGTGACCAGTCAATTATTTCTGTCTCAGGATCTGCTCCAGTCAGTGTGTGACAAACTTTTAAGAAGTGGAGCCCTTATCTGTTTGCCTGATAGAAAGGAGCATTTAGTAAATAATTCTAGCATGAAGACAAGTTTTATAAATGAAAAAAAATTTGGAAAGATGAATGGGAGGAAATGAGAAGAAGGAAAAGAGGGAGAAGGATGGAATGAGAGGGAAGGAGAAAAGGAGAGAGAAGAGAAGAAGGTGGATAATCTGTTTATGTAGATACAGTCTCTTGAGATGAAGGTAATTTTTCTTATTGAGTTGTCTATTTCTATCCCTTGCAGTAGAGTAATAATAAAAATAACCATAATAATTATAACAAAACTGCACTATCATAGGTCATTAGTACTTGCCAATATTTTCTATTTCATTTTATACATAATACACAGAAATGTTTAAAATGAGGAAATGTTCTGACAACAAAAGAAAATAAAGTCACATGCTCCTGGTCATTAGCTGAAGTGCCAGAATCAGAATACCTCTGCAAATGTCTGTACAATACCTTATTTTGTTCACAAACCAGAAAATACTCATCGAATGAATAAATGAAGTTACAATGCAAATGAATAGAACATGATAAGTGCTCAATAAAAATTAGCTAACACAATTCATAATCTTTTGCTTATGCCCAAAATCTGTACTAAAAGGCCTCCTGCTCAGTAAGACCTCCCACACTACCAGCTTATATCAACTTTGCAATGTTGTACACTCATATCTTATTCAAGCAGTATTTGTCTTTGAACCTTAGCGATAAACATGTTATGTACAAACAGCGTCACAATACATTGTTATATATGTCTGTTTTAAGTCACAGAAAGCTAAACAGTAGGTGCTCTACAAATGCCTCAGAATGGTTTGTTTGATTTTTAATCTAGAAGCAGCTTTGTGCAGAAGGAAAGTTAGACTGACTCGTGAATCTGCTGGTTCTGGCTCAATTATTGACGGTAGAGGGGGAGGAAAGCACAGAAAAGCCAATTAAACTCTACATGTTTTGACTTCCAAGCTATAAAATTTGCACAATAGACTCTATCCCCGTAGCTCTCAAGTATATGGTGAGGTTCAAATAGGATAATGCAATCCATAAATTTCAGTACAGATACAAGGCTTTATTACCCCAGTTACATTATATCTCCTCACCGTATATTACCACCTTCTCGTTTAGGTGAACACAGAATTCACTAAATGATTGTTCCTAAATCAATAATGTAAACAAAGAAAACCAGATGATCTAGTAAAACAGGCCCAGGAAATTAACTCTCAGCATAGATATACAGGATTGTCTTGCTAACTTTCTAAGTCCGAGAAGAATTTACCAGAAAGCTTGCAAGTAAATGCATTTTCTACAATTCACTCTAGCACAGCAATTCTCTAGAGATAACACCATTAATACTCCATTTCAAATTAAAAAACATATGTTTTTCCTCTCAAAAAAAAAGCACGGGAATATGTCCCATTTTTTTTCCTTTACAAAAACAAAAGCTTTTAAAAAGATAAAAATTGCCTCTACTTGATAAAACAACCATCTGCATCTGATTTTGTTAAGTGTTATTCCTGTATCTTGTTATATTATTACTATTGTTGGTTGGAGAGCAATGCATAAATACAAAGAGAGGTCTTTGGAAAGGTCACACGATTTCTAGTTCAATTATCCCTGAAAGTTTATGGCACCTTTAAGTTGATCCTAAAATAGAAATTTAACCCTTAATAGAAGGATTTGCAATGAGGCTTGAGGAAATATTTCTAATTACTTATGAACAATGTCTTGCCTTTTACCCTCCCCTACTTTTATGATGTTGGTGAAGAGGAGATATTAAGAAATTTCAGGATGAGAAATCACTGTTGCATTTGACATTTATATGACCCTCCATTATTGCAATCATTTTTATTAGTTATTTCTCGTGTTGGCTCTGGAAGAGAGAACAGATAAGCTTAGTATTCAGAGTGAGTGAGTTCCCCATATGCTGTTAACTCCAGTATGATGGTCATAAACACCAAATGGCATGCCATATGAAATAAGAACAGGGCAGGGTTTCCAAATATGCAATTAGGATAAGGAGAGATGGCATCTCTTATACAAATGCTACAGCTGCTTCAGGATTAATCTTATAGAGATGATTCCTTTGAGAATAAAGGATCAGAGGAAGAGGTTTGTTGACAATGCCCTTAAATTGGCTGTGTTGGTGTTACCTGGTGTAATATGAAGATAAAACAGCCAAGAAAAATGGGGCCTAGTGTGATTTGGGGTGTACATGTTCATGTTTGCATTATGTGTTGAAAGGAATATAACATAGTAGTGTGTCTTATTTGCAAGTGGTAAATTCTGAGATGCCTAGTGGATACCAAAATTCTAGATAGTATGGAACATATGTATATTCTACGTTGTTTTCTATATACACTGATGATAAAGTTTAATATTTAAGCTAGGTATGATAAGATAGGAGCAATAATAATAAACAATAAAATAAAAAAAATTTATAATAATATACTGTAGTTAAAGTTGTGTGAAAATGATCTCTGTCTCTCTGATTCAAAATATCAAAAAGCTACATGCTTCATGTCCTGGGTGGGGTACAGAAGGATAGGGGGATGTTTTACGTTATGTGGAGGAGTGCACAGTTGAATAATGATGACTTGTTTATTTCAGGAGTTTTCCATTGAACATTTTTGGATTCTAGTTAACTGTAATTAACTGGGGATTTCTGTGTCAGTTGTTATGCAAAAAAAGCTGAGAAGTTGTCTCCCTGTTGCTTTTTTTTATTGCAGTCCTTTATTATTTTTCTTGTCCATCAGAAGAATTAGAAGATCAATAGATAGGCACCCTGGTTTTTGTACAATCTACGAAGTTCATGACGGAAATTTTGTCTCTCATATGTTTGATTCTCTTCTGATTCACCTACCAATGGTTTCAATGACTGTACATTCGCAGAGGGACATAAGGTAAAACTGCATTCCCAAAGAGAATATCCTGAACACACAGCAACCAGACAAAATCCTCAGCAGGACTGGCATGGGTCATGACACCAACAAGGACAGTTTCTGCACATATGATTTAAGAGCTCAGCCAGGTGTGATCTGTTAGACATGAAAAAGATATTAATAGCATGTGATGGCTTCATGCAATGGAACCTCTGCAAAATCATCTACAAGTCATGGCCTGGTTGCTTTTTATTATACTTCTTTATTGATGTGTGCACTCCAGTTTTGGTGTCAGAGACATGAAATGCTAAATGGATCCAGAAAATATTAACTCTACTAAATAAAAAGAGTTGGAGTAAGAAGAGGAAATGTAGGAAGGCCTATGTTGGAGTATGGATACTCACAGATGGATACTTGTGAAAAATGTGGTTTAAATCTGGGCAAATGCAAAGAGAAAGGAAAGTTGAAGGGAACCCAAGGGGACTGAGATAGGGTTTTGCATGTAGCCTTGCTCTGCAGGATAGATATACTTGGGCAGTATGCACTGTCTGTTGTAACTTCCTGTTCTGTGCTGTACTTTGTAATTTGGAGATGACCCTTCTGATGGTGATTGCTGTGTTGTGTGCAGCTGTGGCTGCAGAAAATGACTTGAAGAAGCAGGATTTATCACGTGAGTCACAAGGCAGCCTTACAAAGATGAGTGTGAAAGAGTTTGATTCCTCTGACCTCCTCATGCTTCCTGTGCTTGTAGCCCTGTCTTCATAGTGATAGAATCCTAGTGGGTTAAATTCCAAGGGGTAGGCTCATAAAAATGGGTGACATTGATTTTGCCAGATAGTAGAATAGATACAGTGAATTTAGAGTGGCAAGATGTTGACTTTAAATTGTTTCTATGGCACACCTGCAGTTAGACCATTCTATGAATGTATGGACACAATTTAATTCAAACTTAGACCAAAATACAACATTGCCTAGCCTCAACTCTTCATTTGTAAAATGGGTATATAAACATATACATTTCATGTATTACCACAGATTAAATAATTACACATAATGCATCCAATACAGTGGCTGTTCTTGGAACAGATGCCAAAATATTCTGGAAGTGAGGAACATTGCTACCTCTCTCTCTCTCTCTCTCTCTCTCTCTCTCTCTCTCAATCTGTTTCCTTAAACCCCTCTCTTCCTCCTTCTCTCCTTTCCTCTGCATACCTCGAATCAGGTAGTCTTCATCATATAGCATCATAGTGTGTTTCCCATTGGGATACTGAAAGTTATCACACTAGAAAGTGGTATGCTTTGTATGATGAAAAATCACAGAGATAATGTAACCATTAAAGACCTTACCATCTGACACTCATGAAGCAGACCAGTTAGACCATGAAATAGACTGAGCATATCATGATAGAGACTTAATAAAAAAAACCCAAAATCAAAAATAAAATACATTTAAACTAAGGGTGTAACTCAGCTCCTAGGATGTTGGCCTATCATGTGCAAGGCTCTGGGCTTGATCCCCAGCACTGAAAAAAAAAATAATAAAATCAACCAACCAACAGTACCACCAATAAAAAATGAAACCAAACAAAGAGATGACAACAACAAATAAAACTAAATAGTAAGGGTATTTTTCTTAAACGAAAAATATTGGTGAACAAAGTGATTGTTCATGAGGAAAGCCAATATGATTCTCAAATATTCAGTTTATTGGCTTAAACCAGGGACAATTTGATCCACAAGAAAACATTTAGCAATGGGTAGAGATGATGATGATGATGATGATGATGATGATTTTTCATGACTGAGAAAGATTATATTCACATCTCATAAGCTGGGAATGAAATTTTTTCAATACAAAGAATAGTGTGCTTCAACACAAGGGCTAATTGGGGTCCAAACTACCATACCCTAAAGGTTGAGGAGTCTTCATCCAAGTTAATCATGGTAACTCTTTTTTCTTGGCCACCCATAACCAAATGTCAAGTTCTCCTTGTACCTCTTATGCATCAAGGTTCATGTGCAAATTCTAAATTGGCTGAAGGAAAGACCATAGTTCAGGATTGAGAACCTTGTTTCCTGCTCGATGTGAATGAGCAAACAGAATGACCCAGTTGCTTCCAGCCATTGCTGTAAAGGTCTGAATGTGATTTGTTTCCTCAAATGTTCATGTACGAAATGCTTAGTTCTCCGTGTGGCAGAATGACCTAGAGGACCTTTAGGAGATAGTGTCTAGTGGCGAATTTTTGCGTCAGTTGCGGGTCTGTCAGACAGGATCGTGGGTACCAGTCAGTCTCCAGCTTTGGCAGTGTGATTTTATTCGTCACTCAGAGGTCTGTCTACCAGGAAGTCCCTTATTTGATCTGAACTGAATCTGGCACTCAGTACCATATCTTCAAGTTTCCAAAGCTAAATTACCACCCAAATTAAAAAAAAAAAAAAAAAAAAACTAGCCTGTCCTGGCTAGTCATGAAAACACACTAGTGTTCCTTGGTAGACTAGTAGAGCCACCATCTTTTAAATTTTAGGGAAATGAACTGAATCTGAGGGTGAAAACTGTGTTCCAGACAGAAGAGTAAAGGGGGATGAGAAGAATTGGGCATTTTGTAGACCATGTATTTACTCTGCAGCCCACCCTGAGTTTGGAAATTTGATGATGCAGAATAATAAACTCTACTACCGTATTAGAGCTGTTCTTTTTTATTTGTGAGCAGTTATACTAGCTAAGACCAAGAACAAATGATTTCACCCTTTTTGAGGAGTTTTACCAAACCCATTGGTTTTCTTGATTGCAATAATTTTTGACCAATTAAAGCAATTCCCTGGCCCATCTGTGGATAGATAGTTCTCCTTCCTTCCAGTTCTCACCAAACAGACCTAAGGCTAGTTTAGAAGCTTGAAAAGAAAATAAATGCTTTGAAGTACTGAGCAAGAGGAACAAAAGGAAAATAAACAAAGGAGTATTAAAAGGGAAATTTTAAAATGAAAGTTGTTATGAAGTCTCTACCTCCACTGGTCATCACAGTTCAACTTCATTGAAGATGATGCAGCATGGTAAGAAATATTGAGAACTCTACTATAGCCTGAGGATACCTTGATAGAAAAGGCAGACCTCCGTTTTCCTAAAGCTCCCATGGTCTGTGTCTAGGGCAGATGAATAAGGAGTTAACAAAGGAGTGGTGGGATGAGTCTTGCAGACAAGGTAGAATGAAGAAGGGTGATTTCGCAGGTCAGCTTTCTGGTTGCACTGTCTGTATCTCATTATCTGTTTTGGAGTGGATGGCTCCATCTTATATTTTATTGTGTTGATTTATGTGTCAGCCACCTTGATCTTTTTGTGATCAACAGATAAATGCCTCACTTATTTACAGTTCACGATTGTGATTACCTTTTCTGGTTTAAGAGCTACCATAGATGAAAACAGCCCGAATGACTGCACCTTTGAGGAAGGAACACCAATGCAACACCCTAAAAACTAGCAAGGATGCTTAAGCAGCCCAGCCATGCTTAACAATGTTACAATATAATATGAAACAATAGATTATTACACCGTGCATGAAAATGTGATTGAAATAGAAAAAATACACAAACAGATGCAGGAGAGTGGCATTAGCGTAAACACATACTAGGGACACACACTAGAAATGCAAAAGAGGTGAACAAAAAACATGTTTGTAAAAAAAAATCACTAGGACTTAATGATATGAGGGATGAAAAAGAGGTGGAATAAAAACTGATCCCACATTTGAATACCAAATCTCTTGCCAAGCATTGTGTCACTGAGAAGGACAGGCTGGGGAGAGAGGTCAGGAGGAGGAACCCACCTCAGAGAGTAATGATACATTTGCTTTAGTTCAGGTTGCCTTCAAAAATCCATAGAATTTTAGCATACTTTGGCAATTTTGTCATACTGCAGGACGAACTGAGAGCATATGAGAATAGTTATAAGGATGGAAACTTTAAAAAAAAGAAAAGAAAAGAAAAAAGGAGAGAGACAGAAAGAAAAAAAACATCAAGTTTTTCCAAGCTCTATCTTCCAGGGGTCAAAGATACCAGGAGGTGGTGTGTCTCTCCCGTTTCCTGCCCCTACCATTTCGGTCATGTATAAAAAATAAACCAGTTTGTCACTGCATCAGCATAATGTTGGCTAAGTATGTATTGTTCCCTTTCCTTTACAGAGGTCGCTGAAAGAGCATCTCTAGGACTGTCTGAAGGAAAACAAATGAGCAAGCCCAGATATTTGGAGGCGAAGTGCTCTGCTGTGGTGGGGGAAATGCTGGGATGGTGACTTTTGGAAAATTGCACCACATTTACTCAACACAGAATGGTTTTAATCACTGCACTGTGGGACCTGCTTCAAGGACGGATGGATAATGCATGCTTGAGAAGGGCAGATAGGGAGATAGCGTGGATCCTCAAACGTCTTGAGCAGACCATTAAGCGAGCAAATGTCCTTGGACATCTGCTTGGGGGTACAGGGCTCAGTTTCAAAGGAGAATTGAAGGCTTCCCGATGGACTCACAGGAGGGAGGCAGATCCAACAGCAAGACTAGAGAGGGAGGAAGCTCATGATGCTAAGTCGAATGCAGACGTAACATTCCCAAGGTCGACAGAGACTGAATACAAATGATGGATGCGAAGATGAAGAGACACTTTGACAGATATGTTGACCTTGTTATACTCTCATCTCTAAACTTCGGGAAACTTTCTTAGCGAACTGAAGGCAGTGCCAAGAATGTAGGGAGGTACAAGAGATGGAGTTAAGAGTTTATATCTAGTCCCAATCTCATGATTTAAACAGAGGGAGGTTTTGACATTAAATTCTGCCAAGTGCATATCTATATAGTAGCTTTGCTATGAATTTTATTTAATCTTGGGCAAGACACTTCATCTCTCTGGTTCTGTCCTGGAAATCTGGATTAGTGCTCTTATTTGATGACACTTGCAAACATTAAAAGCTATGTAAATATTTTTCAGGCTATAACTATTCTTTTTATTTTTGGTATTTTTTCTTCAGATTTAGGTGAAGGGGTTGCTTTCTAACCATGGAAATGTCATATCACTAGGTTTTAGTTTTCTTGTATGTTAGCACCTGGATTACTATTATGTCGAATAATAATATTTTATGAGCTTTTATTCTGTGCCAAAATTGTTCTAAATACTATATATGAGGCTGGAAGTTTAGTTCAGCCTGGCAAGCGCGAGGTCGTGAGTTCAGTCTGGTACATAAATAAATAAATAAATACATAAATAAATACATAAATAAATTCTATATATCAATATAACAACTTAGTCAAATATAACAAGTTTTAACCTCTTTACTATCTTGTCCAGTAACACATAATATCAGAAAAACATGGGCTTGAAATTCAACCATTTACCTCTTTTTTTCTTGATCCCATGGATATCTTTCCCCCCCAAACACCTTCATAGTTAACTTGTGAAGAGAATCCCCTGATTAAACTGGCAGATTCTCTTTTCTTAGTGTTTATATTTACAAAGTTAGAAGGAGAATTAGTTCAATGCAGGGTGAAGAAAATAATACTTTGAGAGGCTGTTGGGGAGCACTCTGTAGAGCAAGAGCTTATAGAGATGCTTGTCTATAGCAACAAGAGAACCTGTTTAGGCCATTTCTTCCAATTTCCAGGTAGTGAGAGTGAGATTCAATGAAAGGGAAGGCCTAGGCCAACTGCTGACAGTGACAGAGTAGCAGAATGGGGGTTGTAGCACTGTAGGCTCCTAGCTTAATACACTGCTTGCCTTGCAAACTTATCACCATCACTGAATTCAGACTTCAGTACAGAATTGAGTCCTTTCTATGATATTTTCTGCATGTGAGATTAATACACATTTACCAAATGCTAATGTATTTTCATTAATAGATTGAAAAAATTGACCTTGAGTAAGGTGGAGCATCTTTATTGAAGCAAATACTTGGTTAATTGCTTAGTACAAGATTGGGTACACAGCTGGTATTTAATCAATACTTCTTGAAATAGACTGAATGTCTCATATGGCAGACACACAGCACTTCCATCCATCTTCTAATTGTTCCTTCCATCTCAAGTCCTTAGCTGAGTCTATGATTTAGGAATACAATTTATCTCCACAATTTGTGAATCAACAAACAGATCATCCTCTATGTGGTGGGGAACTGGGGACTGAAAAGAGTGTAATGTTCTACTATTCTGCCATTGAAAGTGTGTTTTAGAGCAGCTCCTGCTCATAAAAGTCCCCCATAAATACTAGCCATGATATAGCTGATGTGAGAGCTCACAATAGGCTATGAGGATAAATGATCACTAAGGAAGAGTTGCCATTTTCTCCAGAAGGCAGTTAAATAACGGAAAGATTGTCCATTGACCAGTAATTACTGTACATTACAATCATTACTGGTGAAATGACATAGACCTGTAAAAGACATGTGCTTGGTTCATTATTCAGTGTTATTGAAACAAAGTCAAAGCAGCTTACAGAAAGATACTCAACATGGCCTTGACGGGTAAGCAGGAGAAAGGAAAACTGCTAATAAAAGCAAAACAGATAGGGAAATAAGTAACAACTGTCTGGGAGTCGCAGACAGACCATTACTCAATGGATGCATGTCTGCGGTGGAGCATGAGGCAGAGATGAAGACCAAAGGCAAGAAGAGCTTGATCCCTGCTCGCCAGATTCAGGAACTCGAGTTGTATTCTGCATTCCACAGGGAGACTTTGTTGGGTTTTGCATGGGGATCAACATGATTGTATTTCATTTACAGGGATGTCTTTGGCAGTAGAATAGAGACTAGAAAGGAATGAAATCATAGAGAACAGGGAAATATTCAGGGAGCTTTTGATATGACATAGCTGAGAGACAATTTGGTCTGAATGTTTGTGAAAGGGAGGAGTGGAAGATGGGAATGTAATGCACAGCCTGGGTGGGTTTTGATGAGAAGTAGGATGCAGAGCTGAGGGCTATGCACAGAAGCATTGTGTACCTTAGCGAATTGGCCCCACCCTGAAGTGCTTGCCTCCCTTACAGTGCAGGAATTCTGCTGCCCCTCCTTTGTGAGAGCCAAAACTGTAAGGATATTGTTCTCTTTCCTGAGCCAGCTGTGAATGGGGTCACGCATCTTCCTCCTACACTTCTCAATCCTGTTGTGTTTATTATTTGAGCTATTTGTCTTTACTGAGTGAACATGGCCATCTGTTACCACAACCCAACTATGAAAAAGAGATGCTTTTATTTTTCCTCTTGTCACTTTGTACTGCTTGGGTGACATCTCAAGGTAACAACAAAAGGCAGAAAGCGACAACAAACAGCATCCATGATGAAAAAGGAGAGGCTAAGCTCCCATTCCTCACACGTTTTGCAAGTAGTCACATAAAAGGACCCACGATGGCGGTAGCAGTGCAGATGCTTACTCTGCTGTGCATACACGTTCTGTCCCTCGCAGAGCCCATTACTTAGAGTGAAGTTTCTTTCTTCTCACTCCTCTGTTATCTCCTCACCTGGCAACAAATGTAAGCTTGTAAAACCATGTTGTAAGGTCAATAACTTTTCTGAACCTCTTTCTAACATATGGTGCCTAAACCTTGGTTATTTAATTTGTCACCTAAGCCTTCCTATACAAGCTCAACTCACTTTTCCAATAACTACCAATTTTTCTCCACAGGTACTCAAAGCTCCTATCCAAATACATTCACCTGTAAGTATCAGGGCACACTTCATGCCTTTTAAAATCTAGTCTCTTTAGCCCAAAATGTGTTTTTCAGTGGTTCCAAGATCCCTAACCTTGTGTCCATTCCATAAATTTACTCTTCTCCTGTCTTCTTCAGGACCTTTGACATGACATTTCCTTCTCTGTCTGTCCTCACTTCCCCCAAACATATCCCCTATAGTCAGATCTCATCAAGTCGTGCTGTACTTTGCTTACTGTTAATAGCTACATAATAGAGGGGCATGTGTTCCAAGACTACCACTGGATGCCCAAAATGTGGATAGTACCAAACTGTCTCCATAAAATGTTGTGTTTTCCATTTGTTCAACTTGTTGATATTATCAACTTCACTATATGTTTTTCTTTTCCTAAGTTATGTGCATAAACAAAGCACCTAACACTTTTTCACTGACATATCTGCTTTGCCAGCTTCACTACTGTTGTACTTTGGAGTCATTACTAAGTAAAATAAAGCTGACTTATTTAAGTATTGTGACACAGTGACAGTTGACCTGACAACTAACTGAAAAGCTACTAAATGACTGATGGGTGGTTGGCCTCTATGCCATGGGTACACCGGGCTAAGGCATGGTTCACTTCTCAGGCAAAATGAAAGGACCATTCATCATGCTTACCAGAATGGCATCCAGTTGGAGTAGTATTAATTATTTACTTCTGGAAACTTCTGTTTAATATTTTTGGATCTTGCTTGACCATGATAAACAGAAGCCACAGAAAATGAAACTGTGAATAAACGAGGACTATGTAGTGACTTTAATGACATATACATGATATTTTTGAGTGCATATCTACCTTCTCTCTAGAGTTAAGCATCACAGTGCTCACCAGTGTGCTCTTAATTGCTATCCCATTGTCTGATACACAATAGCGTCTCAGTGATCACATAGTGGATAAACAGAATAGATAAATTAGCAAAGGAAAAATTTACTTGTTCTTCAAGGATCACTTTTAGTGCCACCTTGTCTCTGAGGCCTTCTCATGTTCATCTTTTCATCAAGTACCCTAGGACGAGTGTACCAAAAATGGTTGCTCAATCATGTGAGTACACAGAACCTGTTTTTTGTATCTCACTTATGAAACTTTTGGAGGTTAATTCCTGTTGGAATAGGAGTACTGTTTTTTGCCACCTTGATTAATGGCAAATTGTTAAAGAAAACCTTCTGAAAACAAACCTGTACACAAACAAAATTAGACTTCCCTTTTATTTTCCAGGGTTAGCTGATGGTATGGCTTCTGAAAGGTCTTGACTGCATACATTAAATGTAGGCCCCTAAATCACTAGTGAGGAATTTCATACTCTGTGTACCTATTTAAATGGTTTAAATAAAAGACGACAAACACGTGATTCTCAGACAAGAAATAAGACACTGACAATTTAGTGGCAAAATTTGGCTAAAATTGAACTCTCCTGACATCCAGCCTAGCCCTTTCTTCAATATTCTGCTTATTGTCATACAGAAACAAATAAAAGTGTCTGAGGGATATGTGACAGCTTATTTTCCCACGAACTGGGACATGTTATTTTAGTGGCACGTACATAGATGTTATTTATCCTTGCTGGTATATTCCAAGTTTAATAAACCTTCCTGCCAAATGCGAGCAGAGTGAATCTCTCCAAACCTGCAAAGATCAGTAAATTAGGTACATCCATCACACACTGACATGTTCCTAAGATGACACATGCCAAGAACAGGGGCTCTAAATTTAGGTGTCATTAATAACAAAAATGATTTTACAAAGTGAAATATTAATAGAAAGCTTTTCACAATTTTAGAGCTTGAAATTACTTTGGAAAAAGTATGTATTTTTTCTGAATTCATATATGGCAGAGGTGGCAACTGAGAATATCTTAGATCCGATCAAGTTTTTGTTGTACCACAGCCATTGTGCCACCTTGGGCAAATCAAATTTCTCCTCCATGTTACCATTTGCAAAGGAAAATGATGTTGTCCTATGTAGCGCTAATTTTTGATGAAATATTTTGGATTGCTTGAATAGAGAGTTTCTCTAAAAATAGCTTGAGTTTCTGCAGTTTACTTGAGTACACAGTTTGTAAAGACTTATCATATGGCAATCATTCCAGTAGGTGGTCTAGTTTTAGAGGCAGGCAAAGTGTAATTCCTGGCTTCAAAATGTTCACAGTTTAAAGAACAGTGCTGACATAGAGATTAGCAAATTAAATGAGTGCAAGAGAAACAGGAGGAAATGCATATAAACCATTACAAGAAAGAGAATATACAACCATAGATTTTAAGGAGCCATAGAAGAAAGGCTAAAAGAACATGATGTGCTTCACTTTACTAATGAAGTTTATGCTGAAAAATCATTTTCTACATATACATAAATTTTCATGATTGACATTAGGATATACTGGAATCTGGAATCCACAGTCACCTTAGATACGTTATAAAATCATCTACCTAATCCATAGACAGTGCAGCATCAAGACTGTTTAGTTTGCAACTCTTCAAAGTTACAGAAACTTACTTTCTATGTAACTGAGTTCTATGTAAGCACAGAAAAATGAAAGGATGTTTTAAAATTTATTGTACTAATTTGCAATAAGCTCTACACTCATTCCAAACATGTGAGAAATATAGCATACAATTTAGCTACACACACAAATGAAAAAAAAAAAGCAGAAGGAAAATACTATTAAATCGGACCATGACTTCTAGGGGTGACTGCCAGATGAAGACATGTGAGTTCCTTCACAGATAATCATG
>PVJX010040594.1:0-15129 GCA_004027295.1 Dolichotis patagonum | reverse complement strand
CCTCTGTCCTCTGCCCCGTTTTCCTGCCCACCTCCAGGGAATGCGTCCTGAGCTTGGCAGGGGCCGCAGTGTCAGCCTCTCCTGCTGCCCCTGCTCTCACAGCTCCCTGCTGAGGCTGCTCACACTGACTTGGCCCCAGGCATTGGTCTGTACGTATGTGGGGCGGGCTGGGGGGTGGCAGGGAGACACCCCAACTCCCCGAAGAGTTGGAGAGACTTCAGTGCGGTCCTGCACTGTCCCTTGGCCAGATAGTGCTCCGGTGCCACAGCACAGAGACCTCCGCAGCACACCCCTACCGACTTCTCCTCTCTGTCTGCACCCTCACTGTTCCTTCCCCGTGTCTCCGGACCGCTCCTGGGGGCCCACATCCCCAGACAGGGCTTCCGGCTCACTGTTGTCCCTAATTGGGTGGGCACTCACATCACGGTGGCACCCCCTGCCAGCAAGGCTGGGAAGGTGGTCACTGAGGGAGAGGGCTCAGCCAGGGTTCTGTGGCACTAGGGACACCAGAGGACCGTGTCTGCCCCTCAGGCTGGGCGAGCCCCAGGCCAGAGGCTCAGGCTGCTGCCCTGTCTACACAGTAAAAACTAGAGGTCCCAACCCAGGGTGGGCGGGCAGGCGGAGAGGGAGCCGCTGCTGGCTCCGCTGCATGTGGTGGGGCCCCAGCGGGGAGTTTCCAGAGGGGCCAGGGACCTTTGAAGAAGCCACAGAACCCAGAGGAGAAGTCAGTGTGTGGGCAGCAGGGGGTGTCACCCCGCCCACTCCAAGAAGCGCCCTCCCCACGGTCCTGCCCCTCCTCGGTGGTGCCTCAGAAGACCGGAAGACAGAGTCAAGCGCTGCTCTTCCCTGGGGAACCTCTTCCCCCCACGCAGGCCCCACTCTATCATTTACCTCCTGGAGTGCCCTTCCTCCCTGATGTGGAAACTGACGCCCACCAGGCTGCAGAGCAAAGTCCTGGTCTCTGCCTCCACCCCCCAGCCCCACAGCTGCTCCCTTGGCTTCCCCGGGGACCACACAACCCGCCTCGGTTCCACTCCACCTCCTACCCACTGTGACCATGGGTGAATCACCCAACCTCTGCGCCTAAGACAGTGCTGATGGTGCTTCTGTAGGGCGAATGCCCTGCTGCATGCCCAGGTTTGCTGCTGCCACCGCTGCTGCTGTGATGGGTGGTTCCAATCCCGCCTCCTCCACATCCCTCCCTGGTGAATTTCTACCCCGACTTCCAGGCCCAGGGGCCACACTCTCCTCTCTGTACCTAATCCCCTGGGAGTTCAGCTGGGCCAGGTGCCTCCTCCCTATGGGGCCAGCTCTGGGTAGTTGTCTTAACATCTCTCAGGGGTTCTGGGGACAAGCAGGGTGACAGTGAGTGCTCAAGAAGGAGAGAGCCTGGTGCCAGCTCTTCCCCAGCCCCACCCCCGCACCCTGGGACTCAGTCAGGTGCAGAGCTGGAGTTCCCCGAGGCTATTTGGGGACTGTGCAGGTGCTGAGGTTATGAACCTGGGGCTAGCACCTGGGAAAGGCCCCTCGCAATGGATTAGGGTCAGAGCTGACCCCAGAGACATCAGAGGCTGCAGCCCTCTATGGCTCCCAAGTACACTTCAGAGGCCTGGCGAGGCATGCCTAACTCAGCCAGCCCAGCAAGTGGACTCTGCTCTGGGCTTCTGGGCAGCCGGCCTTGCAGGCTGGCCCCCTCCCCGGGCCAGCTCCTCCACTGAAGGCTCCCTTGCCCAGTCCATGGTCCTCCCCTCCCCCAGGCTGCCAGGTGTGTCCTAGCTCGGCACTGCCCGAGGTCCTGCATCACAGCCAGGACTGGACTCTCCACCTCGCTTCCCCACGATTCGCCCCTGCCCCGACTGCAGCTGAGACCCTGTGGGGACAGCTGGAAATGATGGAGCAGGGCAGCGTGGCTGAGGACCTGGGAAGTGTGCCACGCCTAGCACAGGAAGCTGGAGGTGGTGGCAGGTTCAAAAATAATTCAAAGAAAGATGAAGAGGAAATACCCTCCGGGCCTCACCCCAGCGCTGTACCTCCTTTCCTTGCACCCCACAGCCGCGCAGCGTCACAGCTCCCAGTCTGCCCCTCTCTCCTGCCTGGTGCCAGCACCTGCCCGAAACACCCCATGGCTGCCCAGCACCCTGCGCCCTGTGTCTGTCCCCAAGGCCTCAGCTTCTCCCTCACTGCTCCCCTTAGCTCAGCCTGACCTCTCTTAGGAATACTTTCTGCATAGCCAACCCTTACACACCCTTCCGCCCTGGCTCTGAGGAGCCACCTCTTCTGAGAAGCCTCCCCCGTCAGTCACCTCGGTACTGACCGGCTTCCCATGTAGCATTTTCACTCTGTCCCAGACCTGTCACAGGACAGGACTCTTCTGAATCTTCTGTGTCCCCATTTCACCCTTGCCGGGCCCCTGAGTCATGACCAGCCTTTGACAGATGACCCAGCGGTGGCTCAGCTGTTTAAAGCGTCCCCAGTTCGTTTTGTTGATTTCTTTGGCACCCAGGTCCATGCTGGGTTGGCACTGTCCTGCTGTTCTGCGGACCACAGTGGTGGGTCCCCTGCTAAGAACCTCGCCTGGACTTCCAAGGGCCAGCAGGTCCCAGGCCCCAGGACACTGGGACCCTAGACACGACTCCCACACTACCCTGGCGGACTCTGCCTGGCAATGTCTAGCCCCCAGGGAGTTCACGCCTGACTTCTCCTGGCCCAGCCAGAGGGGACGCAGCCTCCTGGCTGATACTCACGGGTGGGGTTTGACGCGGATGTAGTTCTTGGGGACGAAGCCCTCGGCTCCTCGGAGCTCAGCCTTGTACCAGTTCTGGTCGTCCTCCATGTTCAGGATCTGTGGGTCACCGAGAAGGAACAGCTGTCACCCGCTGAGGCTCTGCCACTGCCAGGCCCAGGTGGGTTTCACCTACACCAGGGCCTGAGCCCATTCACAGAAGAGGGCAAGGTCCAGGGTGGGGATGGCCAGGGTCACACGGCCCGAGTGAGAGCTGCTGTCTGGTTCCACTGTCCTGCCTGCCCCTGGCCCGGCGATACCCACCAAGAGGGCCAGCAGCCTCCTGGGGTGGGAAAGCTGGAAACCCAGAGGAGGGTTTGGGTTGAGGAGCTGGGACAGCTGAGGCTGGTGGGGTCTCAGGGAGCAGAGCTGGGCCTCTTCAGTGCCTGCGCCAGGGCATGAGGGGTCCCACAGCACCTGCCTGCCATGTGCTGAGCCTTGAGGTGAAGGTCGGAGGTCCCCAGGAAGGCCAGAGATGGCATCTGGAGCTCTGTGACCAGTATCACCCCAGTGACTCAGGTTTAAAATGCCCTTAGGGGTCTGAGCTCTGGGGTGATAACAGGGGGAGGAGGAACAGATAAAGAGGCCCCTGGGCTGGCTCTCGGGGCCCAGGCCTAACCTGGCCTGCCCAGCTTGCTCAGGCACACCACCCGGGTCGTGAGGCCCCTTCACCCCGCAAGCAGGCTGAGCAGCTGACTGGGGAAGGATGAAGCCTGGGGCTCCTTCCCCCATTTCCTGGACACACTTTCTATGTGTCACCCCAGTTCTCATGTAACCCTGCAAGGGCAATACTGCTATGCTGTTTTTATCAGATAAGCCCAGAGAGGGGAAGAATCCCAGCCAAGGCCACACAGCAGGGCAGGTGCAAAGGCCTGGGACCCCGAGCTGTGGGGTGTCCAGCTCTGCAGTGCAGGAGTGCTCTGACCCACCATTTTCTCCCTGTTCCAGCTCCCTTTGCCTGTCAGGCCTGGAGCAGACTTCCACATCGGCTCGCTCCCGGGGGAGATATGTTAATTGAAAATGCTGGGCACGGAGAAGCGGGGGCTCCGGGCAATCCCACGTGAGGCGTGACCTCAGCCAGGGATGGACCCGTCGGCCTAGTCCTGGGCCTCCCCGGGTGGCACCTCTTCTCTGTCCACCAGGCCAGGTCCAGCCCTTCCTTCCTGTCCCGGAGTCCAAGCAAGGTCAGCAGCCCCAGAGACAGACGGAAGCAGGTGGCCTGCTCAGAAAAACTTTCGCTCAGAACGAAACAGAACAATTCACCCAACCGAATAAGGAAACTGGGGCCTGCGGGCCGCCTCCCACAACCACGGCCCACTAGGCCTCGGTCTGCTCCTGACTCTGCGCCCTCCGGCTGTTGCTTCAACCACCCAGCGGTGTACTTATGGCCAACCGTGAACGTGGCAATGTCCTGTGGGCTGTGACATCCCACCCGGACAGGGACTATGACACACCGGCTTTGACCCCGGCTCTGTGGTCAGACCTCCTGGCTTTCCGGCTGGGAAGACCCATGGGCACATTAGCTCAGTCTTACTCTTGACATTGCCCCAAATCCCCACACACCCGAGACGTGGGGAGGCCACAGGGGACGCCGGCTTCCTGGCCCGCCCAGGCCCCCCATCCCAGGGGCCGTACTTCTGCCTGTCCCTGCTCATGCAGCTAGTAGCCGCCTACTGTGTGCCAGGCCTGTGGAAGCCCTGGGGACGCAGCAGGGACCACAGAGCTTTCATCCTCGGGGCAGAGACAGACATAAACAGGGAAAGAAACAAGTAAACAGGAGAGTTTATGTTGGAGCCATCACACTGAAAAGCACGTCAGGGTGACGCATGTGGAGGACGTCTGGGAGGGGCCCGGAGACTGTCAGCAGAGGGCAGAGGGAGTCATCAGGAAAGGCTTCTCTGGGGAGGTGACGACTGCTGAGCCCCAGTTACGTGAAGGAAACAGCAGCGAGAAGATGGGAGGAACAGTGCACAGGGCAGGGGGAACAGCCTGTGCAGAGGCCTGCGGAGGGAGAGGGCTGTGGCCCTGGCACAGAAAGGAGGCCAGCGTGCCCGGAGCTGAGGGAAGGGCAGGCTCTGTGTCGTGGGTGCCGTGAGGAGACTTGGCTGGGGCAGAGGGGGTAGGAGACACCAAGGGGCTCCTATACCGGGCCAGCAGAGCGACATGGAGGCCAGGGCCAGAGGAAAGGGGTGGCTATGCTCGAGTCAGGGGCGGTTTCACCAGCCTTGCAGACTCCCTGACGGGCTGCTGGCAGGGAGCTGGCGGGGAGCTTAGGGCAGCCTATGTTGGGTCCCCAGAGAGGTGTCAAGGGCGCTGTGGGCTCCCCAAGTCTGGGTCTGTAGGGCCCGGCTATCCACGGGGAGTTGGGGGTGATGGCACTTCCTCCAGGGCCACAGCGAGTTTCTATCCACCCAGAAATGTCTGGCCTATCCAGGAGGGAGGCTTGGTCCCAGGCAAGTGGCATTCAGGGCCACAGACCCAGAGCAAGCCCCCATATCACCAAGCTCTTAGCCTACACTAAAGTTCCCGGAGGAAACACACGCATCCTTGCAGGGCCTGGGCAGCAGCAGGACCCCAAAAGGACAAAGCCCTGGCTCAGAGGGGCATGGGCAGCTGAGCAGAACAAGGACAGGACCCCAGCCATGCACTGCGGCCCTGGCCAGGGAGGGGGTGAGCATGCATCGCAACCAAACAGTTAACATCGTCATTATAGAAGGCAGACTGAAGAGGCAGGTGAGACCCCTTTGGAGTAAAATTTAAAGAGATGCCAGAAGCTCAGGAATCAAGATAAATGCAATTTTAATGTAAAGGTGAAAAATCAAAATGGATACAAAACTCTAAGTACAAGTTTCATTTAATGATCTCACACTGCTATTGCAACAGATGCACCTCCCCGTGTAGGACAATCAAAGAGGGGGTGTGTGTCAGGCTGTACTGCCTTCCCAGTGTTTCACTAAATCTAAAGCTGTCTCGAAACAGCAAGTGTTCTTTTGTTTTCTTTTGCCTTACTTCGCGTCACTTCACTTCGCTTTGTTTTGGCTGCACTGGGGGTTGAACCCCAGGGCCTTTACACTGAGCCACGTCCCCGTCCTTTTTTCAAATTTTGAAACCCAGTCCTGCTAAGTCACTAAGTCGCTCAGGATGGCCTTGAACGTGCAATCCTCCTGCCTCCATCTCTCAAGTTCTGGGATTGCAGGAGTGTGCCACCATCCCTGGCGGAAAAATCAAGTCTATTTAAAAATTAATATGGCCAGGGATTTAGCTCAGGGGCACAGTGCCTGCCTGGCAAGCGTGAGGTCCTGAGTTCGATTCCCAGTACCAAAAAAAAAAAAAATTAGTATGAAAAATCCAAGAAAAATCTTAAATAAAGGCCTGGGGCTACGGCTCCATGGTAGAGCACTTGCCTAGCAAGCCCATGGCCCTGGGTTCCATCCACAGCACTGCAAAACAATCCTAAACAGTCTTAGTCAGAGTCTGACCTTGCACTTGCACAATCCTGTAAGTGGGGGTCTCACTGCTCACCCTTATCCTGGCCCTGCAGGGAATTCTGTCATCCCTTGATAGCCGGGGAGAACTGATTGCAAAACACCCACCTTCACTCCCTATGGTTCCAAAATTTACAGACTCTTAGCCAGGCACGGCAGTGCATACCTGTAATCCCAACACTTGGGAGGCTGAAGCAAAAGGATCGCCATGAGTTCAAGGCCAGCCTGGACTACATAGCAAGACTTTGCCTCAAAAAACAAAACAAACAAACAAACAAACAGTTGCAGACTCCTAAGTCTCTTACAGCAAGTGGTGTAGTGTTTGCATGAAACCTAAACACATCCTCCCATGTACTTTATTTTTTTTAATTTTATTTTAAAGAGGGTAAAATTAAACAGAACAAAACAGAACAAAACAGATCAGAAGAAAACAATGTAAGAAACACAGATTTCAAAGCAAGACAGTAGGAGATCTTCACTGTCTACCATAATGTCTCTTGTTTTCTTCTAAGTAGTTGTCCATATCTTCACACACAATGAATTCATACAAAACAAAATAGTATTAAACTGATCAGAACAGGATGATGAAGGCATTTTAGGTCTTCAAAACCAGACAATAGGGAAATCAACAATGGCAGCCAATAATGTCTCTCATTCTCTTCAAAATAACTGTCCATACCTTCATGTATGTTGAAATTAAGCAATACAAAACAGACTAAAGTCACTCTGAACAAAGAATGATAGTATTGCTGGATTTCACACCATGACCCTACGGAATCAGCACTGGTACCTCAGTGTCTCTTTTTCTTCAAAGTAGCTGTTCATTTCATCATGCGTTATATAACTGATTCTCATAAACTGTTTAGAAGTTCTACGCATGCGTGAGTCTCTACCTGTATACCTATCCTTTCTGTGTTAGAGGGAAAAACAAAGCAAAACAAGACAAAACAAAACAAATTCCTAGAAAAACACAAAACAAAAATGACAAATAAAGAACAATAGCAAAGAGCCCAGAACGCTGACAATATAGGCCTTCAAAACAAGGTGGTAGGAGCATAACTAGCGTTGTTGTTTTACATAATGATCTTCAAGAGTTCCTCAGATCACCACACAATAATAGGCATAATTGTTCCAATCCTATGAATGTTACCTATTTTTGTCCCAAGACCTTATAGAATTTGTAGCACAATCATCTTAGCTATCCTAAGTGTGTTTATTTAATTTTAGACATTTTTTCTTTTCCCTTCCTTTTTCTTTTTCCTCATTTTCCCTGAGATATGATTTTTTCCCCTTTAAGCAGATTCTTATCTTTTCACTATATTTATTCTCCCGTGTACTTTAAACCATCTGTACATTACTCGTCATACCTAGTACAATGCAAATACGATGTAAATAGTTGACTGCACCCTTTAAGGAATAATAACAATAGTAACAAATCTGTACATGTTTGGTACAGAAGAAATTTTTTCCAAATATTTCCCGTTTGTGGTTGTTATACCTTGTGTCCAGAGGTCCTCCCAAAGCCTCGTGCGGTCCTAGGTGGGGCTTTTTCAGAGGTGGCTGGATCTATGGTATGTGAGGTTGGGGTGAAGGGTGGTGATTATTAAATCAGTCCACTGACTGACTTGGCACTGCCCTAAGCCCCGTAGCCTGGGGAGAGTATGAAAGAGACAGAAAGAAGCTGGTACGTTCACTTGGACTTGCTGCTTGCAGCCTTCTGCCTTCCCTGCTCTGCCAGGGACTGGTTTTCTCCCTTAATGCCCTCGAGGACCTGTGAGCCAAGTAAAACCTTCCTCTTTAACCTTGGGACTTGGGTAGTTTGTCTCACCAACAAGAAAAATAACTAAGACAGGGGTTGATCAAACCCCTAGAGGCAGAACTTGTGAACAGGAAGGGCCAGTGGTGCTAACTGACTGCAAAGCATCTGGGGAGGCAGGGAGGGGGCAAAGGAAACATGCAAGGGCCGGGCTCCTCCTGGGAGCCTGGTCAGCACAGCAGGTCCTTTCTCCCCACTGCATAGCACAAATCAGGCTGTGGTATCAGCTTCCTTCCCCAAACCAAGGACCTCGTGACAGTCTGCAGAGGTGAGCCAACTGTGGTCATAGGTTTGCATTTTGCTTTTTGCCACTCGATGTTTCATAAGGAGCATTTTGATGTCATTAAACACCCCCCCCCCAGCTGGCATTTTGTGGTTAACATTTGCTATCATTACTTAAAGGCTGTCCATGTTGATAGGACAAAGCAAACTCAGCAGTCTCTCTGCGCCCTGATCTCTCCCCGCAGCACTGCCGGCACCCAGCAAGCACTAGGCTGTATCTCTGGGTCTAACTCGTGTTTCACAGCTGCCGCCGGATATCAGCTGCCTGCCACTTCCGGTTTCCCCCCAGTGCTTGGCTGGTGCCTTGAGAATGGGACGCGGACATGCCAGAGGCACCCCAAGTTTTGATCATGCAGAAACACACGCCCAGCTTTGATTACATTTGATTCCCAAAGGAGAATTCCTGAGCCCCAGGGCTTTGTTTTGTTTTGTCTTGTTTTTGAGATGATAATCTCACTATGCTACCCAGGTTGGCCACAAACCCCTAAGCTAAAGTGATCCTTCTGCCTCAGCCTCCTATGGAATTGAGACTATAAACGTCCATTACTCTACCTAACCGACATATATATATATATATATATATATATATATATACACACATATTTTGTACCAGGGATAAAACTGATGGCCTATGCCACTGAACTAAATTCTCAGCCCCCTAGCCAATATTTTTTAAGATCATATATTTCCCAGGTGACCCTCAAAACAATAGTGTCAATCTATCAGTTGACCTCCCGCAAACTGCATCTTTTCCCACATCCTCTACAACCTTGGCAACTTGATATGTAAGAGCTCTTTACATATCGAGGACATTAATATGCTGTGACTTCTGTCACGACTGTTTTCTTAGTCTACACTGCCTTCATTTTTCACAGAGTGACTACAACAGGCCCTGACTCCTGGCCACCTTCCCCACCTCAGTCTTGCCCCTTACAGTCCACTCACTACTGTCTCACCACAGACATTTTTTCCAACTCTTCAAACTATTATGATGGTCCTACCTCAGGGCCTTTGCACCAGCTGTTTCCCAGCCAGGCACTGTCCTCCCCTAGTTTCTCACATGGCCAGTTCTTGGTCATCCTTCAGCTGTCGTCCAGGAGTCGCTTCAGTAGAAAAACTGCCCTGACTGCCCACCTAGCGTGGCCCCTGCCCTCCTGCTGTGGGCGTGCCACATTTCACATGAACACGGATTGCATAGCCTGGCACAGCAGCTGGTATGTCAGGGCCATCAGTGAGGAAGGCAGCTTCTCCTGGACTCCCTATCACCTTGGTCCCCAAGAGTACAGATGCACAAGTCCCTGAGACCCCACCTGCTGTCTTTCTTCCCACACTTCCTGTGCCTTATGGAGCCCTTCGTGTGCACAGGCACTGATGTGTGCCCTGCCACCCAGCTGGGCCTGCCCTCCCGGGCAGGAAGATCTCAAACTCACTCTGTCCTGAGCAGCCAGCACCTCAGTTAGATGCAACCCCTGCCACCCCAGTCACCTAGTAACCCCAGTAACCTAGTAAAGGTTAGTGTGAAACTTGACTCATCCTGGGTGCAATTGGAGGCGCTGGAGTCGAGGAGGAGAGAGGGGATGGCACAGTGTTTCCACTGTGGGACCCTCAGGGGACCCACTGATCTGGCCCATCCACCTGGCCGGAGTCCCATGCCCACCCTGCTCCCAAGCCTGGCCCTGGAAACCCCCACCTGCTCTCAGGAGAGAGCTGAGCTTCTCAGACTGTCAGAACCTGGTGCTCGGCCCCAGCACTCGGCCTGCACCAGAGCCAGATGCCACCTGTGCAGGGGACCTGCAGCCAAAAGCGCAGGGAGCCTGGGGCTGAGCCCTGGGGTGGAGAGGGGATTTCTCTGGGCCTGGGGCTCCTCACCCTGATGGCAGATCTCACCCCTGGCCTCCTTTGCAGCCCACAGCGCACTGCTCAGAGGCTCCAGAGTCAAGGGACTTGGGTTCAAGTCTGATCCCGCATCATGCAAGATGTGTCACCTCCCCACTTAATGAAATGATGGCGCTGATGCCCGCTCCCCTGAGCTCAGAGAGGGTAACCAGTGCCCTGCTGAGTCAGGGGCCCAGCTCCAGCAGGGTGGCAGCAAAGGGGCGTCTCTGTCCCTTTTGGTGCTTCAAGCTTGGGACCAAGAGCAGAGCCTGGGCACAGTGGGGGAACATCCAATCCCACCGCTCCTGTGGGAAGAGGTGGCTCAGGGAAGGGCAGCGGCTTGCTGAGGCTGAGATAGTGACCTCCCCAGTGCCCGGGCCTTGGCATGGCCTCTCCTGAGTCTTGAATCAGCCCCTGGCTCATGCTGCTCTATGCTAACTTGTAAGCAAGGAAACGCCCAAGGGAGATTCCACCGACTCGCTGCCAGGCTGTCCTGGAAGGCTGCCTCGTCTATCATAAAGGCCCAGACAAGGCAAAATGAGCTGTGGATGACTGTTTCCCTTTTTCTCCACATTGCTGGGAAGCTCATCCCTGATACTCAGTCACAGCAGTTTTACCCTACGCGGGTAGCATGTGTGCTCATGTCTTTCCCAAGACCTCCTCTCCTGCATCGTCTCATTCCAACCTCCGTTTTCTTCTCTCTCTCTCTCTCTCTCTCTCTCTCTCTCTCTCTCTCTCTCTCTCTCAAACTAACTTCTCCAAAAGTTTTTCTGGAAACCTGGGAGGTTGACCCAATTTCCACCAGCTGCTGTGATTTTGTCTCCCTCGCTTCTCACAACCCTCAAAGAGGGGCTCGCCAATCCTCTCTCCATTTCCCAGATGAGGAAACTGAGGCTCAGAGAGACTGGCTGGCACACTGGCAATCACACAGTCAATGACTGGAGACACCACGCTCTGCAGGGAGTGTCCCGGCCCGTCCTTCACCCGCCCACGTGGGGCCAGCCCAGCCTGGCCCAGTCCACTGTACCTTGAGTGTGTCGCCCTTGTTGAAGGCCAGCTCATCGCTCTCTGTGGCCTGGAAGCTGTACAGGGCCACGGACTCCATCCCGCTGTCCCCAGCGCTGTCCCTGAGCTCCGGCAGCGGCAAGCGGGCTCAGCACAGGGCCCAGGACTGCGGCTTCCTGCTTCCTCTGCAGGCAGCACCGGCTTCCTTTGTTTTGAGTGTGTTTGTTCTTTTGAAGCTGAGACTGAAACTACCCTTGATGGGCGAGAAACAGGAAGCAGAGACATGTCACAGAGCAGGGAGAGCCTGCAGGCTGCCTGTCCCTGGCCTCAGACCCCACCAGCTGGGTGCAGCCCCCGGGACTCCCCCTGCAGCCTGCAAATTGGCCCCCTTGGACTCATGTTACAGATTATGAAACGGAGGCAAAACGCTGCAGAACCATCCTGCCAGCCTGTGTCCCTTTTTCTCTTTTCTTTCTTTCTTTCTTTCTTTCTTTCTTTCTTTCTTTCTTTCTTTCTTTCTTTCTTTCTTTCTTTTTTTTTTTGAGACAAGGTCTTCCTATGTAGTCCAGGCTGGCCTCAGACTTGGGTGATCCTCCTGCCTCAGCCTCCTGAGTGCTGGAAATACAGGCACATGCCACTATGCTCGGCTAACCTCCACATTTCCTAACTCCTGATGCCTCTGGAGATTCCCTGTGCCTGCCACATCAGTCCCAAACTCCCGAGTGGCATTCCAGACACACAGTTCCCACACTCATCCTTTGTTACTTCCCTTCACTGTGTGCAGACTGTTGGGCTGGGGGGGGGGGGGCTGCCACACTTCCATTTCATTCTCTGGGCACTTTGCACATGCTTCCCCATGCTTGGTGCTCTTTTCCTGGGAGACTCCTATGCATCCATCAAAACCCATCTCAGAAAGTTCTTGTGCTTCAAATGCTGGGCACCACCTAAGCTAAAAGGAATTGCAAATACACATTGGCATTTCCTTAGTGGGTTTGTACTGGTGCAGGCATCAATCTTGAAGTTATTTTGTAAACACTGTAGGACACAGTTTAAGTAGCTAAATCAAACAATGCTCTTTGGAGCCAGGATTCTCCCCAGGGAATGGGGGACACCAGCTAGAAATTGCACATCCCACACAAAAGAAATGAGTGCTTGGAGCAAGGCCCCAGGGGGTGGGCTCCCGCAATCCCAGCACTGGAGAGGCTGAGGCAAGAGGATGATACTGAATTCAAGGTCAATCTGGCCCACATGGTGAGTTCAAGACCAACCAGAACTACGCAAAATGAAAAAGGCAGGGGGAAAAAAGTCCTTAGAAACCTTTCTGATGGACAGCACAAGCCCATGTCGCCATTTCACTGTTGATGAAGACAGGAGAACGGACTAAACCCCCGAGCTCTGTGGAAAGTGAACAGGAGCACCGGGGAGGCGCTCGCTGCTGCAAGCCGTTGCCAGCGACTGCGAGGTTGTGAGCTGGATCCCTGGTACCAAAAAAAAGAAAAGAAAAAAGAAAAAGAAAGTGAGCAGTAAAAAGCAAGCGAAAGTTACAAGGGCGGAGCCGTGCCACTTGCGCAGCTTTTTCTGAAGATTTAAATCTTTCCCACAGTGAAGCTCGGTGTGGTGGTACATACTTATAACCCTAGCAGTCTAGGAGGCAGGAGGAGGAGGATTGCAAATTTGAGGCCAATCTGTACAATTTAACAATTTACCAAGATCCTGTCTCAAACTAAATAAATAAATTTTAAAAAGAAAGGGCTGGGGATGTAGCCCCAGGTGAAGGCCCCGGGTCTGAATCCTAGTACAACAAAAATACATTACACAAATGCTGGGTGTGGTGGTGCATGCCTGTAATCTCAGGACTCGGGAGGCTGAGACAGGAGGATTGGCAGGGATTTGAGGCCAGCCTGGACTACATAGTGAGTCCAGGCCAGCCTGGACTACACAGCAAAACCCTGTTTCAAAAACAATAAATAAATAAATCTGAAAAGGTGTATGCAAACCTATATTTATATCAAAATAAAATGTTTGTGGCTAGGCATGATGTTGCACACCTGCGACCCTAGCCTTTGGGAGGCTGAGGCAGGAGGTTCACCATGCGTGTAAGGCCAGCCTGAACTGTAGAGTGAAGCCCTGTCTCAAAAAACAGAGAGAAGAGAAGAAGGAAAAAAAAAACACACAAGTTGAGAGGAGAGGAGGTGACAGAAGGTGACAGGAGGTGGCCTGCCCAGACTGGCCTGGCTAGCATTCTAAGACTGCATCCTTTCCACCTCCCTGCCTTCTGGCTACCTTGGCTAGAGGGAGGCAAGAAGTTACAAACTTCTCTTTCTTTCTTCCTTTCTTTCTTTCTTTCTTTCTTTCTTTCTTTCTTTCTTTCTTTCTTCTTTCTTTCTTTCTTTCTTTCTTCTTTCTTTCTTTCTTTCTTTCTTTCCTTCCTTCTTTCTTTCTGTGCCAGGGATAAAACTCATGACCTCACAGTGCTGGTCAGCTACGTTCCCGGCCCTTAAAGCCTCAATTTCAGCTTAGCTTCGGTTTCAGTTGAGGGTTTAAAGCAACAAGAGGTTGACAACCACCCCACCTCAAATCGAAGGAACCCCAGCCAGGGGAGAAGAGAGGTCCCCTCTGAAGGCTGAGCTTGGGGCCTCGGGCTTGTGGGTCACACACTGCTGGTTTATTTTAAATATTCAGAAGCATTTTTTCAAGACCAAGTCAAGCACAAAAAGGTAAGTTCCTCTCCCAAGGGCCAACAATTACGAAGTGCCAGAGCTGGGGTTCAGTGCCAGGCTGACCAAGGCCCATGCTCCTGAGACCTGGGCCTGGGGCCCGGCCACAGCTGCACAGCAGGTAGGGGATTTGGCAGGGCCTCGAAGCCACCCTATGTCATAGGGAACACACCACTCAACACCCAGAGGCCAGGGGGAGCCCTGGAGGGGTGTGCACCCCAAGATACAGGGCCTTTGTGGGTGTGGTTAACCAGAGGCTCTTCAGAAGGAGACTACTTTGAGTATCCTCGTGGGCACTAAAGGAAATCCCAAGGACCCTTATGAAGTCTGCTAAGGTTTTCACATACTCAGATATGCATTCCTTAAATACCAGGAAGTCTAACTTATCTTCCAAAAGAAGCCTCTGGAGTCCACTGAAGCTTCTTATTATTACAGGCCGCTAAGCCTGTTGAAATTGTGACTGGCACCCCACCCCCACCCCACTCCACACAGAAACAGGCAGCCATGGTCAGTTCCTCCCCCCTGACCTCATCTTCCCCACCCCTCATTTCCAGTGTCCTTTCCCACTCGGTCCCTTGGGAGCAGCCCCCAGGGAGGGAGAGTGTTTGTTTCCTATGGCGGCTGTGACAACTAGGACAATCATACAACTGTACAAAGTTGCTCTCTATTGTTCTGGAGATGGGAGCCTTAGATCAGTTTCACTGGATAAAGGTCAAGGTTCGGGCAGGGCCAATCCCTTCTGGCTGTCGAAGGGGAGAATCTGTTACTTGGCCCCTCCTGCTTTTTGGGGGGGGATCAAACTCACGACTGCTTGCAAGGCAGGTGCTTATGTCGCTGAGCTAAATCCCCAGGCCTACCTCTAGCTTCTAGACCTGCACCCCTTGTGCAGGCTGCTTCCTGCAGCTTCTGTCTCACATCTCTGTCTTTCCTCCATCAGGTCCCCCAGTGAAGCCGGAGAAAACTGCTACACAACAAACAAAACAGTTCAAGCCTGGGGAAGTGGTCCTGATAATGACTAGAAAGTGAGGTATCTATAGATGGTCCCCCACTTAGGATGCAAATAAACTCAGTGTAAATTGAAAACATTACCTATTTTTTGACCCCAGCTGGATCTTATTTCCCTCTTGGAACTGTAGAACTAATAACAAGACTGGGCATCACGTCAGC
>PVJX010040593.1:0-15114 GCA_004027295.1 Dolichotis patagonum | reverse complement strand
AAAAACCTCACAAACACATGGAAAGTGAATAGTACACTCTTGAGCAACCAGTGGGTCACAGAGGAAATTAAAGAAGAAATTAAACAATATCTACAAGCAAATGAAAGTACAAACACAATTTACCGGATTTTGTGGGATGCAATGAAAGCAGTCCTAAGAGGAAAATTTATTGCATTGAGTTCCCACATCAGAGAGACAGAATGAACACAAATAAACAACCTGATGCTACAACTCAAACATCTAGAAAAAGGAGAGCAAGCCAAGCCCAAAGCCAAAAGAAGGGAGGAAATTATAAAGATCAGAGAAGAAATTAATGCAAGAAAGACTAAGAAAACAGTACAAAGGATCAATGAATCAAAGAGTTGGTTCTTTGAAAGAATAAATGAAATTGATAAGCCCCTGGACAACCTTATTTAAAAAAGGAAAGAAAAAACTCAAATTCATGCAATAAGGAATGAAAAAGGTGAAATTACTACAGAGTTGGTGGAAATACAGAAGACATCAACACCTATTTCAAAAACCTCTACTCTCATAGGTTCGATAACACAGAAGAAATAGACAGATTCCTAGATACATATGAACTACCAAAGCTGGATCAGGAAAACGTAAAAATGCTGAAAAACCCCATTTCTATTAATGAAATTGAAAATGTAATTAAGTCCTTGCCAACAAAGAAGAGCCCAGGCCCAGATGGATTCACTGCAGAATTTTACAAGAAATACAAAGAAGAGTTAATTGTGACACTCCTCAAACTTTTCAATGAAATCAAAAGGGAAGAAATTCTTCCTAAGTCTTTCCTGGAAGCAAATATTACTCTAGTAACAAAACCTGAGAAAGACTTAACTAAAAAAGAGAACTACAGGCCAATCTCCCTAATGACCATAGATGCAAAAATTCTCAATAAAATATTGGCAAACAGGATGCAGCAAATCATCAAGAAGATTATACACCATGACCAAGTGGGATTCATCCCAGGAATGCAGGGATGGTTCAACATATGAAAATCAATAAATGTAATTAACCATATCAATAGAGCCAAAAGTAAGAACCACATGATCATCTCTATAGATGCAGAAAAAGCTTTTGATAAAGTCCAACACTCATTTATGATAAGAACCTTACAGAGAACTGGAATAGAAGGTCTTTACCTTAATATGATAAAGGCCATCTATGACAAACCAACAGCCAGCATCATATTAAATGACCAAAATCTGAAAGCCTTCACCTTAAAATCATGCACAAGACAAGGATGTCCTCTGTCACCACTCCTATTCTACATAGTACTGGAAATACTAGCCAGAGCAATAAGACAAGAAAGAGGAATAAAAGGAGTAAAGATAGGAAAAGAGGAAGTTAAATTATCATTATTTGCAGATGACATGATACTTTACATAGAAGACCCCCAAAACTCTATTGAAAGATTCCTAGATATAATAAATAAATTCAGCAAGCTGGCTGGGTACAAAGTCAATACTCAAAAATTGATAGCATTTCCATACACTAACAACAAAAGTACTGAGAGAGAAATAAGAGAAGCCCTACCCTTTACACTAGCATCCAAAAAAATGAAATACTTAGGAATTAATCTCATGAAAGAAGTAAAAGACCTATACAATGAAAATTATAATACCCTGAAAAAAGAAATCGAAGAGGACCTCAGAAAATGGAAAGACATCCCCTGTTCATGGATAGGAAGAACAAACATTGTGAAAATGGCCATTCTCCCAAAATTACTATACAGATTCAATGCAATCCCAATCAAAATACCACTAACATACCTCATAGATCTAGAGAAATCACTCCTAAAATTCATCTGGAACTTGAAAAGACCTAGAATAGCAAAGGCAATTCTCAGCAGCAAAGGCAAGGCAGGAGGCATCACAATCCCTGATTTGAAATTATACTACAATGCTACAGTAACAAAATCTACATGGTACTGGAATAAAAACAGACCTGAAGATCAGTGGAATAGATTGGAAGATACAACCACAACCACAAACTCACTCAACCACCCTATCTTTGATAAAGAAGCCAAACATGCTCACTGGAAGAATGACAGTCTCTTTAACAAATGGTGCTGGAAAAATTGGCTATCCATATGCAGAAGACTAAAACTAGACCCATGCCTATCACCATGTAGTGAACTAAAATCTAAATGGATCAAAGATCTAAATATTAAAACAGAAACACTAAATCTTCTGGAAGGCAGAGTCAGTAAAAATCTCAAATATATTGGGGTAAGAAGAGAACTCATGAACAAGAATCAAACTACATGGGAAATGCTTCCCAGAATCAGTAACTGGGAATCAATAACATCTTATTAAAGAGTTTCTGCATGTCAAAAGAATTTTCCAGCAGAGTGAAAAATAAACCCACAAATTGAGAAAAAATCTTAATGGACAGTCCCTCAGACAAAGGACTTCTGTCTAGAACTTATAAAGAATTAAAAAAAAATCAGACCCTCGAAATTCAAAGACCCATTCAAAAAATGGGCAACTGAAATGAATACACAGTTCTCAGATGAAGAAATATGAATGACAAATAAATACATGAAGAAATGTTCATCATCATTAGTCATGATAGAAATGCAAATTAAAACCACACTGAGATTCCATCTCACTCCAGAAAGAATGACCAAGATAGAAAACACTACCAACAACAAGTGTTGGAGAGGCTGTGGGGAAAAAGGAACTCTTCTGCACTGTTGGTGGGAGTGTAGACTGGTGCAACCACTGTGGAGGTCAGTCTGGAGATTCCTCAAAAAGGTGGGTCTGGAGGTCCCATTTGACCCAGCTATTCCACTTGTAGGCATATTCCCAGAAGATCTGAAAACATCATACCACAGTGATATATTTGCACCCATGTTTAAAGCAGCACAATTTGTAATACTCAGATCTTGGAAACAACATAAGTGCTCATCAACCGAGGAATGGATAAAAAAGTTGTGGTATTTCTATACAATGGAGTACTACTCACCTATAAAGAATGATCACATTGAGATATTTATAAATAAATGGACACGAGTTGAGACCATACTAGTAAGCAAAATAAACCAAACTCACATGTGTAAATACAGTATAGTCTCCCTAGTATGAGAGTTGGTAAGAGTATATAAGATTTTATGGTAATCATGAGTCCCCATCTCATATCTTTGAAGACTTTCAATGTTTTCATTCATCATTTGAAATGGTTTTATTCTGTTTTGTTTGACTTTATTATATTTGATGCTATGAACACTGTTTTGAAGAAAACAAAACATTATGACAGCTATTGCTGATTTAATATCGTCCTTCTTAGAAGTCCTACCAAGCTTCTATTCTTCTATTTCCATTGGTTCTATCTATCACCTTGTGTCTTATTGGGATTTGAATATGTGTGAAAGTATAAACAAAATTTTTTATTGAAAATGAGATATTATAGTACCCATTGATCATTCTCTGTTATTCAGTTCAGAATGCCCTGTAATTCTTTCACTGTTTGAATGGTGTTATACTTTTTTGTTATGTTTGATATTATTGTATTTGAAACTATGCTCAACTATAGCAGAGAAAGAAATATTGTGATAGCTTTTGTTGATATCCAGTTGTCTTCATGTTAAGTATTGTGTTACCTATGTTGTCCAGTTCTGATCTGCTCTGTACTGACATCTTTTGTCTTATTCTCTTTAAAATAAAATGGAAAAAATTTTTTGAGAGACAGTTTTGCAGGGTACATCAATCTGAGTTGGAGGTTATTTTCTTTCAGGACTTGGAATACTGCACTCCAAGCTCTTCTTGAATTGATGGTTTTTGTTCAGAAGTTTGTCATGGTTTTGATGAGTTTTCCTTTATGGGTGATCCGTTTCTTTTCTCTGACAGCTTTTAATATTCTGTTCTTGTGATGGGTTCTGGGGTCTTGAATATTATATGTTTGGGCATAGATCTGTTTTGGTTGTAAATGGATGGAGTTTTGTATGCCTCATATATCTGAATATCATTTCCTTTGTCTATGCTTGGGAAGTTTTCCTTAATTATTTCTGTGAATAGCTTTTGTATTTCATTTGTGTTTATACCTGCTTCTTCACTCACATTTTTTATTCTTAATTTATAGATCCTCTTGTCATCTTCTAGCCTTTGTACTGTTACTCTCTGGTTCCTTGTTATTTTTAAGAGATCTTTCCTTTTGCAATCACAAGATGTAAACCTGTCTTCAAGGTTTGATAGTCTATCTTTAGTTTCTTTCAAGCTGTTTTGCCAAATTTCAATGGAGTTTTTAGTTTCCTGGTAATATCTTTGAATCTGTTTCATGTATTCTAGTTTTTTTTATCTTCTTCATCAGAGGTTTCTTTCCTTTTTCTGTGTTCCTCCATTCTTCCATCTATGTCTTCTTGAGAAATGCTTAGCATTTCTTTTATTAATCTTCTTATATCTTGCTTCACTTGTATTACTATTTCAGTTTTGAGTTCATCTATGATGTCACAAAGATATTTATGTCAGCTGATGCCGTGTCTGATATTGCATGTTTACTGCCTTCAATCTCTTCTGTACTTACCTCTCTTATACTTATATTCTCTGGGTTGGCATCTGTAGGCTTTTTATTGTTTCTTTCTCTTGTCATGTTTCTGGTTTCTTTCAGACAGGTGTATGGTGGAGGTCTCAGGCCTTTTCCTTATTGCTTATGGTTTTTCTGAAGAGTGCTGGCTAAGGGATTGCTGCTCTCTCCTGTTTGCTGTTGATCAGTAAGGTGCACACAGGGGTGGTGTATGCTGGCCGCTCCCCTCCAAGCCAGTCCACCACTGAGTGCCTTCACCACATTAGTCTGTGCCATGCAGATGGCACTGGTTCAGGACAGTTTTTCCCTGGCTATTGGGTCCCGACCAGGGGCATGACCCAAGCCAAGCAGATCCCGTCAGTCCACTTTGGGGCAGGAGTGGCAGACTGACACCACTGCAGTTCTGGGTTCAGGCCAGTCTTGCCCAACTCCAATATGTCATCCATTTGGTTACCCCCTCCTCCAGGTCCAAATTTGAAGCACTCACCAGGGGTTAGTGCAGATCTCCATGCTGGTTCCATTCTCCATTGCAGTGCATCCTCCTACCAAGGGCCTTGGGCTCACCAACCCCTGACTTCAGTGTGACAGCGACTTCAGCGCAATCACGAGTCATTTGACTCCAAGACACCCAGAACAGCATGGGACCAACTCCGGTGAAAGTTCATTTGGTTCCAGCCTTCCATCCATGTTTTTCTTTTCTTTCTTTTTTTTTCCTTTTTCTTTTTCCTTAGTTTCCTCCTGATTCATGAGAATCCCTCTACTTTCATCTGGTCTTCTCCATGGTGGTATATTCTAGCATCTGAGCTGCTTCTCTCAGAGAGGTTCTGTATCTTTATTATTGATCCACCATCTTCCCCAACAGTTCTTCTTTTAGTACCAGCTGAGGTTATCTGAGGTGATCTCTATCTTTTGGTTAATTTTAGACTTTTTCTGTATCAGATCCACCAAACCTAAAATTCCTCAAGAATACTAAAAGTCTATAAATTGACTTAAATGACAAAGGAGCAGGACCCTAATCCTAAGATAAAGGATCACTTTAAGCAAACCCAAAGAATGTTTAAATTACCTTTCCCAATAAATACAAAACAAAATCCTACCCATACCTGCAGAACAGGCTAGTACTCTTCTTGGGTGGGCCAGCTGTCCCCAGGCTTCCCACCCCATAATGAGAAGTATAAAAATTCCACAATCCAAACTGTAATGTGTCTCATTTATGAGAGCCTACATCTCACTCTTGAGTATGACCCAAATCTCTAATAAGCTTTCCCTGTGTGTCTTACTAACATGTCCTGAAAGTGCTTTTTCTGCAAGAAGGGTGAGCAAACATGCTATGAAAGGAAGTTAAATTACTCACCTCAATTTTGGGAACTGCTCAGACCTAGCCCAGTGATTCTAACTTAGAAAATTATAATTGTCCTCAAGTTGATGGTATCTAAGAGCTCAACGGGCATATCTCTACTGTCTCATAAGAAAGAAACTATGTGCATCCTACTAACAATTTTCATTTATGTTGGATTTTTATTGATTTTTCTGTTATTATTCATTATGAGACATTATAATCACAGTGATGATTATTAGTGAAACGTTAATGTTTCCATTTTATAGATTGAGAAAGGAACATTGTGTGCTTCAGAAACTTGGTCAAGTAGCATAGCTAGTAAGGCAATTTGTGCAGTATCTTCCAAGATAATGGTAGCAAGATATTCCATCCAGCATGTTTGCTTGCAAGGTGATGCTGTTCCTGTTAAAAGGTGTGACAGCCCATAGCTATGGTAGAATCAATGTTATATGACTTAAAAGGTAATAGCTCTTGTGTTTCATGATTGCATTCAGAACTCAGTCACCATGTTTTAAGGAAGTTCCGGCTTTGTGAAAAGGCTATGTGAAGGTGTTATGAACAAGAGTTAGTATTAATCTATAAAAAAGATGTGAGAAAAAGCATTTTTATTGTATTTTGTTTGTGTCTGTTAATATTGCATGATGACAGAGTTTGCTTAAGAAATTAGTACATGTATTTAACATATCTTCCCTTCCTTCTCCCTCTCTTTCCTCCCATCTCCCACTTATTGCTTTATCCACCTCCAAAAGTTTGTTTCCTGATTTTCTTTTCTCTCTTTCCTTTGTTTTCTTCATTTGTTTATTAATTTATGTATCTTCAGTTTCCTGTAAAACAATGAATCCATTAAAAACACAATCAAATGCTCTCAATAAATATATCTCAAAAGAAGTTCAAATGACCAAATGGTATATGTAAAAATATTCTCTAACCATCAGAAAAATGCATTATAGTACTAAACTGAGATTATATTTCACCTCAGTCAAAATAGCTATTGGTAAGAATACAAAAATACAAACAGACACAACCAATGCTAGCAAGTATATGGGAGGAGGAGGAACTCTCACATGTTGGTGGGAATGTAAACCAGTACAATTATTATGGTAATCAGTATGGAGCTTTCTCAAAAGACTAGACATAGAAATACTATTTGACACAGCTATATTGCTCTTGAGCACATTACTGAAAGAATTAAGTACTACATACTATACTAATATATACTTACACAAGCTTATTGCAACACAATTCACAATAAGTAAGCTATAGTAGCAGCCTAGATGCCTGTCAAAAGATGAATGGAGTTTTGGGGAATAGGAAGGGAATAAAGAATTAGAGGGAACATGGAGGGAGGCAAGAGGCAGTGGATGAAAAAAAGAAGAATTAGAATGAACCAATTCCCCACAGTCAATGTAATTATTATGTACTGTGAACATGTAGTAATAAAAAAAGATGAATGGACCAAATGATGTGCTATATACTCTTAATGGAATCTTATTCACCCATATAGAAAAGTAAAATCCTGTCATTTGCAGGAAAATGGGTGGAACTATGAGCAAACATTCAGTGAAATTTATCAGATTTAGAAAGTTAAATTCACAAGTTTCCTCTGTGAGAAGAAACGTTTGAAATAACCCAGCCACCTTCTAAGCAACTGTATGAAAAATTCCAAAAAAGCCCAAGTAACTCTCAGAACTGGAAATGAGGAAAATACTACTGTCTCCAGCCATTGAATATTGAGTGATGCATTCTGTAATATTGAGTGGAAAAGCTACTGTAGTTAAGTGGTGTTGCTGAGGCAATCAGGCAGATTTCCTAAGTAAGTGTCCCACTGGTGGCCTTTCCATTGCACCAGCATGCCTCCTGGATCTCCTTGATTGATAGCTTGCCTTGCCCTCCTCTTCCTCCTTCCTTAGCGTCTCAGTGCTGGGGTCACAGGCCTGTATCACCATGCCCAGCTACCATGCCAGCATCCATGAAGGAAAAATGAAAAGTTCAGGCAGGAGTTGGGAAGTTTTGTTATCCTTTTCGCAACTTTATAACCAAATATCAAGTTCATGGATTTAATGAATAAATGAAGAAAGAGCTGAAACTATTTTCATCTAGTCTTCTGACCTTGGGATCTTAACCTTGAAAGGAGACATTGTTGTGCCCCTCTTACTAGCTCCGGTAATACTTCTAGAGGAAAATTAACTGAAAACAACCCGGATTTGCTTCTGAAATATTTCCTTTATTTAGTACCTTTGAAAAGATTCCAGTTGTCCAGCAGACTATCCTTAATTTTGTCTTCTACTAATTCCCACTTGCATACTTAGCATAAATGATGAACATGAAGTATACTTAGCCACATGAATTTAGAGAAGTTCTCAAGAGTATATGATTATTATTTTTACTCTAATTGCTTCATTATGTAATTAATTAAACTGTAAAGTCCAGATCTAAAGCAATCCCACTATAATGGTATAGAATATAGTCTGGTAATAAAAATGTCTAAGGGTAACACATACATTCACTCTACAGTTCCTGTTGCATTTTAAAACCAACGAGGCTTAATCATATGTGAAGCATATATTTAAGCAAGAGAAAGATAGTATTTGAAGGTGTGGTGACATTTTACATGAATGGCAATAGATGGTTTTACACTCCTCAGAAGATGTGTTCTGTGGCACGTTGGTGGAGATATGGATACTTCATTGAGAGTCTTTCTTCCTCCACTCAGCAAAACTGTAAAAGTTTCTTTGCACTGATGTGCAATTTTGCAAAAGGGAGGCTTGCATGTTTATCTCTGTGTGTCAGTGACATCAGTTATTCACATAAGTTGGAAACATTTCTCCCTTAAAGGCATTCAATGCTCAAAAGGGATGAAAGTGCCAGTTTCCTCGGTACATGCCTTTCTCCATGACCTGGTTCCCATCTCTTCTGGAGCCGTAGTAGCTCCTTATTCTCTCATCTCCTGCTCTCTGTGCTAAGTGTGTGATGATTTCATTGTTGGGCTTTACATGGACCACTGCCTCTCTCACTGCAGACCACAGCTCTTACTGATCTTTCTGCCTGTGATGCACCTATTTTAGTCACTCAGTTTTTATGCAGATAGAGCTTATTCAGAATGGATTCCCTTGGCACAGTCTAACATATCATGCTCCTGCCCCTCCATGTCATAGCCCTTGTTTATAAATTTCTGATTACTCATTCAACTTGTACTGATTCTTAATGTGATCACCACTGTATCATGAGACTCCTCTGCAATGATTGTAATCTCTGCATGGGTAGAGACTTCTCAGTGTAAGTCTTCCCAGCCCCAGAATTCACAGTTCTGAGTCAGCAGAGATGCTTATTACAGGGGTGTCTGCGTATCCCTGATTCCTCATGTTACTTTCTCCTAACTGTCCTACCATTCTGAATATTTCTTTGCTTCTTTTATTCTCTGTTGCTTACTTCTTGTCTTCTTAGCACAGATAAAGATGTTGAATGAATGGACGCCGGTGGGAGCACTAATGTTAATGGGATCCACTTGAGAAATTGAAAATTCTACAACACAAAAAGGTCACATTGCATAATAATTAAGACTGAAAGCTCTTGAGCTCAAATATCTACCTCAAACCCTGACAGTGCCAGTTATTAAGGGTGAAATTGTGTAGCTTATTTAACTCATTTGAAATTATATTATTCACTCTATTTTTGAATCCCCAGAGTGAAGATGATAATAGTGCCTGCCACATAAGGGTTGTAACCAATCACTGCATTATTGCTCAAAGTAAAGTTTTTTAAAAACTGTATAGCTGTCAATAAATGTTAGTTTTTTTCCTTTTAAATAAATTCTCAATTTCCATTGTAAAAAGACTTTATAGAAAATGTATCTAAATGGAAGAGAATTTAGGAGCCCAGCTGCTAAAAATAACAATAGTTCACATACATGTGTGTATATTATGTTATTTTAAATATTTTGATAACCTTATCTATATCACTTTTTCTAATTTTCATACATGTAACTCTGAAGAAGTTACTATTAATATATTCATTTTAATGTTGCAGAGTTAGAAACACAGGCATTCAGCTAAAAATGGGTAGAGTCAGCTTTTGCACCTCAGCACTTTGAACTTTAGTATGCTTGTTCTTTAACCATACGTTATTGTTAAAAGCAAACAACTGAACTCTTGCTTCACTGAATATAGATAATGGGTATATGATATAACCTAGGTATGAATTATTTCCAAATGAAAAATTCAAATTTATATTAAGTGAAAAATGAAAAAAAGGCTGTCCTTATAATGAAAGAATGTGAACGCTTTGTACAGTATAAAGCATAATAGGATTTGGTGTTTTACACAGTATGTGTATAAACAGCTCAATACCTGTTCTCAATTTCTCAATTGTCCTAGTGAAAAAGAGGAAACTAATGTGTCTCTTTTTAGTCAAAAAAGAAGAAAGTAATGCTGTCTCTCTTTCTGGCAGGAAGCCTGAGGTAAAAGGACACATCTCTTACCATGTCTTGTTACTCTGTAGCTGCTGATTCTTGATAGTACATTGTCTCTGAAATTTTCAGTCTGATATCCACCTGCAGCATTCCTTGCTATTTCAGTTACCTACTGTTCTGTCACCAGCAATCCCCAAAAGCAGTGACTTCAAATAATGGCCACTGGCCTGTGATTCTGTAGTCATAAATTTCAGCCCCAAATGGTAGGAATAACTGACCATATTCTACAATGTTGGGGACTTCAGGAATGGTATCATTCCATGCTTCTGACTTCTAAGATTGAAATCACATATTCTATATTTTTGTTTTACCAGCACCTCATTTCTGGTATCAACTTCTCTTACAGTTTTCTATTGGCACATAACAAACTACCCTACAATGTAGTACTATAAAAGAAGAAAAATGCTATTCATTCACAATTTTCTAGGTCAGAATCTGAGGGAACAATAGAGACAGTATCTGCCTTGTAATGTCAGTAGGATAAACCGTGGTGACAGAAATGTATGAGGCTGATTCAATTAGGTAGAATGAGACCATGAACAGTTTAATTCTGTGATTCTTCTCCAATGACTTACTTGTCTGTGTGGCTAAACTGACTTTTTCATAGTGATCTCAGTGATCTCCAAGGTGGCATTTCAAGGACACGAAGTTCATGTACAAGCATTTATCAAGCCCTATTCCAACATCCATTTCACTGTGAAAAATCACATGACTAAGCTCAGAATCATTATGAAAAAAGAACTCACATAATAAATACCGTTAAGTGTGATTGGAGAACATCAGTGTGACAGTTTATTATCTTGAAAAAGCACACAAAGCTCCATTAAATTGAGCCTTTAAATTTCTGTCATTGTTTGAAAGAACCACTTATTTTGAGGAGCGGGAATATGTTCTTAATTCATCTTTCACTAGACTCAGCCATGCTCATTTAATATTGATTGAAAAAGCTGAATGGATAAAACCGTTATGCAACAGTTTTTTAAAGATGTGAGCTACAAATTAAGTTTTGGAAGAGATTGTAAAGAGGATGGATAATATTGACCCCTGGTTTCCTTTCTTTTCTATTTGTGTTCTTTATAATACAGCTTTCATCAAGAACTATTTTCCTCAAGAGGTGAAATCTATTTCTCTATCCCTTGAACCTATATTGTGGTTGTGACTTGTTTTGGGCAACTGAGTACACTAAAAATATTTCAGTGTTTTAAGCAATAGTTCCAAAAGGCTTATCATGTTTCCATTATTTTGGGGGAGTACTTCTCAGCTAGGAGAACGAGCTCATGTTAGCTCATGAGGAGATGAAAGACCACAGGCACAAAGACAAATGTCCCAGTTTCAGACAGTAAACCATGACCTCCCAGGTGTTGTGCGAGGTTTGAGAGGGAGACCTGGTCTAACTAAGCAGATTTTTGAAAAGTTCATAGAAAGAAGACTTCTGGGAAGATGGTGGAGTGGTGAGAGCACACAAAGGGCCTCTCTAACAATTGGTGTCCTAACACTAGAATACAGCAACAGGAGGAAGACAAAAAGGATGGAGGTGGTCCCCTGGACCCAGAAAAGATCTTCAGTGAGACTCAAAGCCCATGCAGGGAGATAATACAGGAATCTAGCAAAAATAAGGAAATCAGGCCCACTGCCACCGGACAAAGGAGAAGAATCCATTCCCCCACCCCCATGAACCAGGCACCAGAACCAGAGAGGAATCCCCCCACAAGAGAGCTAGCAGGAGCAGGCCAGGAGAGAAAGCTTCATCCTGCCTGGAAAGCCATTTGTAGCAGGCCCAGAGGAGGCCATGCCCCCCAGTGAACTCAGGTTAAGAAGAAGAAACCACATCCTGTAGTGAGCCCCACCCCAAACAAATCCAGGAAATGTAGACACACACACACAAAATTGAAAGTCACACACCTGAGATTTCTGAAATGATAGCAAATGAACGACAGAAACAACTCAGGGCTTACATTGTTTTATTAATTTTGTATGCCAAATAGTCTGAATAACTATTTGGAGGATAACAATGTGCAGTGTAGTAAGTATTAGTGGTTTATTACTATCTTGTTTTTGAAATCAAGGTTGTTCTCATTGTAATGCTTTGTTTCAGTTCACTGTTTTCTTTTGTTTTATTCTCTTTAAAAAAGACATACTTGAGAATTTATTCACCATTACAGATGCACATTAGCGTTTAGTGGGAGATGGACTGATGGGTTAATGCTGAATTATGTGTGTAGAAAGTCCTCAGAGTGTTTCACACAACTGCAGTAACAAACGGCCCTGCAAAGGAAATGGAATATCACACTTTACGTATCATTGAGTATTACAAAATACATTCAGTTGTCCTGTCATGTGGAAAGTATGACTACTACTTGGTTCTAAAATGAAACCTTACATGTCCACAGGGAGTACGATATCTCCAGAGATACAGTTTTGTCTTTTTCATTCATAATTTCTAGGACAAAAAATTATGAAAAACTGTTTTCTTAAATTTAAATAACTTTAAGACATTAATATGAAGTTGAATTTTACACAGAAATTTAAAAGTTGTTTTATTATTGCAGGCTGTCATCAAGTTGTTATGGTTGTGATCTCTGTGGAAAGCTATTCAACTTTTTATAGATTTGAAATTTAAGAACTTTTAGTTTGTAATCTTATATAGTTGTAAAACTTGTGTGTAAATCAAATATTATGATTAAATTAATTTAACAAGAAATGTTGGATGTTGGGACCTAGGGGGCTGAACAAGAAAGCAACACACCCTCCTGCCCAGTAAAGGGCTGCCGGTTGAGCGAGCAACGGGTGAGTCAGGAAGCAAACAAGTCAGGATCTCCTTTCTCTCATGAGTCTACCTGCGCACTGGCTGAGAATGAAACATCCCTTCCCCGCTCCGGTAGCACCTGGCTGGTGTGGAGGATAGCAGGAGTTGATAGCAACTAAGGCACATAAAGCAATTAAATGCTTGTATTGTTGGGTTGATTATGCTGACCTGGGGCCAGAGTTCTGAGCATCTCTTGGGAGGATGACCATATGTAATGTAGCAAATAAGGGGGATTTTCTTCTATCGTCTCTTTGAAGGTAAATACTGTTTTCAGTGTTTTGCTTTGTTCTGATTAATTGTTTTCCTCTATTCAGTACTGTGTTTTGATAGGTTTTATCACATTCTGTTTCTGGTTTGATTTTGCTATATCTGATTGAATGGACAACTATTGTGAAGATAACAAGATATGCTACAGTACCTATTACTGTTATCGCAGTATCCTGCTCTGAAGTTCTGTACCAATTTCACTGCATTGTCTCGATTGGCTTTGTTCTCTCTTGTTTTGTTGTATTTTACTACCTTCAAAAAATGTTTAAAACCAAATAAGAGATACAATTATAAAAGAGAAATTAAATCTTTTAGCACAATTATGATATTTTAGTATTTTCAATTTTTTAGCTATTATTAAATATTAGCTCCTATTATTCCAACATTTGTTAATATAATTACAATTGTCTTGCTTTTAGAGGCAAGTGTTTTAAATAGAAGAACATCTGAAGGAAATACATAATTATATGGGTCATTTTAATCTATATTTAATAGCTAGTTGGTAGTTATTTCAACTTAAGAATAACGATAAATTCCAAATGTAGAAATGTATTCTTAGGGGTGGCTAAAGGTGTGCAAGTGCATTTACAGATAAGAGTATCTACACAGCATTATTTGCAAAAAAAAATAAAGCTTAACCCTGGCAACTATGTTAGATTTATCATGATGTATTCAGAGTGCAATTGTGAATCTCCAAAATCAATAGTTTTCAAGTAATATTTAATAGCATAGGAGATTTATGATATACCATGAACAAAAAAAGAAGATAATAAAATGCCATGTATTGTATGAGAAAGATTTGTTCACTGGAATTCGGTTGTATGGATGGAGTAGATCCTGTGTGTAGGGACGGTGAGTGAGTGACAGTGGTTACCTCTAGATGCTGGCCAGGGCACATTTTGTACTCATAGTTTCTTTTATTGATTTTGTCTTCAAAAAGTACACATCACTATAATTAAAATAAAATGTCTGAAAAAAATGCCTGTACATTAAAAGTATTAATTGTTTTATTTCATTTTTTTCTCTAACTTCTTAAATTAAACAAATATCTGTTTTGTAGTATCTCACAGAAAAACACCTCAAGTTGTCCAATGTATACTCTTAAACTGTTCTCTTATATTTTGGATCATTTGCTTTTCTCATTCACAAAATAGCAGCAAAGGTATTTTTTGCATCCTAGGGTTGTAGTGTTACCTAAGTAAGTCAATACACATAAAGTAATTAGTATAGTGACTAAATACTTATAGCTGATGTCTCAATGTTCCCACAAAGCCTCATGTGCTCATAGGTGAGGTTTTTTGGAGGTGGCTGGCTCTAGGTTGTGTGAATATGGATTAAGGGTGTCCTTGACCTCTTTGCATAGCCCGGACTGGCCTCAGACTCATGGGTGATCCTTTTACTTCAGCCTCTCAATTGCTAGGATTGCAAATGGGAGCTATTAAACCCAACTTGACTCCCAAACTTCAAGACACTAAAAAAAAAAAAAAATACAAATTCAAATCAACTCAGGAAACACATTCAGTGTCCAACTTCAGTTAAGGGGTAGAACTTCAATTTTTGAATAAAAATCATTACTAATAGAAGGATTATTTCTTTGTATGAGCATGTTCTGTTACACAAGTATGTTAGTATCTGACTATCAAATTTAAAATGTAATCTTATTAATGAACATTAATTGTATTTACTTAGACAATTTTCAATGTA
>PVJX010040592.1:0-15115 GCA_004027295.1 Dolichotis patagonum | reverse complement strand
AAATGTTATGCTTGTATGTCAAAAACACTATATGGTATCTCAACTCCAGGGAGTTTTTACTCCCTAAGTAAAAGCAAACAAAGATGATTACTTAATATTGGTTTAAAGATTCATTGTTATAATTGAAAGAATGGGATTGAAAGAATCAAATGTGTTTTTAATGGAATTGGTGAATATTTTATGCCACTGTGTCTTGATACTTGATACTTGAAGTTTTCACTTTCTGAGACCCAGTTTTTATGGTTGTCATGAATCAGAGGTGAAGTGTAATATAGCTTAGATTCCCATTCTCCCTTCAGGATCAGCTCCCTGCCTTAATCTGGACAAGTAAATTAGCTCTCCTGGTTCTCCAATTTTTGAAACCTGACTAGATAGTAGGGGCTTGCTACAAAAAATTATCATCATGATTTTTTGAATTATGAAAGCACCAAATTCTCACCTTGGCTCATAATAATTAAATAACAGTCTCTTGACAACCTACTACATGGTCAGCACTTATTTTCACTTTGCATATTTAGAAAAAATAATCTCCTTAGATTATTGTACATGGTTAAATGAAGGATTCTTCATGACTTTTCATTGTTCTTATCCCTAGAAAAGATTAGAAAAGGTAGGCAAAATTTATTTTTTCCTCTAGTTTTCTTCTTTGACATACAGTTCTTCTTATGTGTAGTTTTAATATTTCACTAACTGTAACTCTTCCCACTCTTTCAGTCCCTCAGGTAACCAGGCTTTTTTCTAGCATACTGCTTTCTCCGATGTTGACTTCCACCTACTAAAGTCTCCTTTGTAAAATACTTGATGAGCACGTTTATTAAATGTATACATATGTGATATTTCTTAATTTTATTAAGAAAGCATCTTGAATCAAACAAAAAAGGAAGACACATGTTAAACTTGTATCTGTACACTGACAAAGTGTCAGCATTTAAACTCAGGAAGCAGCCACTCTATGTACTGAATACACAGTGGGAATGAATTTTCCAGTATATTCTGCTGTTTTATCTGAAGAGTAACCTCATGGTTAGATATTTTGATTTTAGTGTAGGGATAATAAACTGTCTTTTAAAAAAGATTAACTAATTTCCTGAAGGTTAGGAAGTCAATAAGAGGCAGAGCTTTGATTCACAAGCAGTTTGGTGTGACCGCAAAACCCACAGTGTCCTAAATGGGATGGCATCTCTGAAGTTCTCAGATGAGCTTTTGAAAGAGCTACAAGCTCCTGAGGTTGGTCATGTTTAAATCTTTGCAGAGGTACACATTTAACTTTTATTATTTGCCATGTAACACTATTTAAATTTTAAAACATTTCTAACAATTTGAACCATTTTCCCCATTCAGTCTGAAGCTCATAAATGAAAACACTCTGAAATGAAAGGAAAATAAAGAGGAAAGAAAGGCAACATTTACACCACTACAATACAAGGATGATTGCATTAAACACTACTTAAACCTAAGATCTTTTTTTATTTCCTGCTCATTTAATATAACTTTTACAAAAATAAAACACCCTGGGGAAAATAATACAGATTAATTTCCTTTTTAAAACCTTTTTCAAAATGATGAAATAGAAGAATTGTTATTTTTATTTTACTTTCAGGACAATCTGGACTACTGAATTTGTATTTGTAACACAGCTAGATTCCCCAGTAAAGTTTGGAACTCTGTAAATATATATACTACTAGACCCACCCCATTACCATAACCTACCACTTTACCATGCCTTACAGCTCACACCTATGGGAAATTCAATGGAAAACCAGATATATTAGAAATGAGTTTGAAAATGGCATTCAAATGCTAACCAAAGTCACAACAAAAGAAAAAAAAACACAAAACAGCCACATGAATATAAACACAAATATCCTGAATAAAATGCTAGAAAACAAAATGAAGAATTGCATTAAAAATAACAACATCCTGGGACTGGAGATTTAGCTCAGTGACTCAAACACTTGCCTGGTAAGTGTGAGGTCATGAGATCAATTCTCAGTATTAAAAAACAAACAAACAAAAAAAAATGTATCAGACCAAATGGAGCTTTGCTTTTGAAAATAAGGATAAGTTATATGACAACACATGTTATTATGTTAAAGCCTATTTGAATGAAAACAATGTATTAAGGAAAATATTAACTTATTAATATCAGCCTAAACAGAAATATCAGTTCTCCACAAAACATTATTTAGGTTCTCTTAAAAATGCATCAACATAATAGAATAGAAAACTCTAAAAGAAAACACTTTTACAAAAAGATCACCTTTTGAATCAGTAATTATTCAGTGTATTGTTTTGTGACAAATATTCAGGCAAAAATTTACCAAAGACTGGACTATTATAAGTATATAAACAAATCTATGTAATCAGCACAGAAAAATGTAGTTCATTACTTCTATAACATTGCAGCAGGGAATTATTTTAAGGATTTTTCAAAATTATAAGGTGTCATGGAAATAATTGCTAAATTAAAACATATTGAGAATAAAACCAGGTATGGTGGACTATGCCATAATCCCAACATTCAGGAGGCTGAGACCCCATCCTGGACTACATAGTCAATGAATCGATGGATAAGTAGATGACTGAATAAATAAATAAATTCTTCATTGAGCAATTTTACTCTGGCAATCAACATGACAAAGTTTAAATTAAAAGATCACTTTCCAGAACGGTGTGGATAATAGCATTACACAACTATGTGTGCATGTCTCAGTGCACTTCTGTCTCAGTGTGACTACACATGTCCACAGAGAACAATGACAGGGCAGTAACAGCTGGGTATCTTAAGTTTGTTTTCTGCATTGTCGCACTCTTATTGAACATATTAATATGTTATGTACTAAGTCTACACATTTTACAATGGTATTTTAAGCTCTGAGAAATATTACTTTTTTAAGAAAAATGTCTATAATTTATGGTTCTATTCATTTATGGATATTTTAGTATAAATATGCTAAAAAAAGGAAAGAAAAATGGAGATATTTAAAGGATTCCAAAAGAAACTAAACTTCTAATTAAAATTAAGATCTACAGTTGGATCTGTAGTCTATCATTCTGAGAGGAAAAAAATCTAAATCTTTTCTGTGATTTTCGGAGAAAAATTTCAGACCATTCTTAATTGTAAAATATCTCCCAGCTTCAGTATACCTACAGTTAGCAAATATAATCTCTATTTTAAGTGTGCACTGCAAAGTGCAGAAACATATTAAATATTGTGCAAGTTGAAACCTACTACAGTTGCAAAAAAAATACTATTTCCTATTAAGCTATAGCTCATTAGTATTATTTTATACTGAAGTAATTCTTTATATTAACAATAATTTTTACACTATGTAAATAAATTATTTTAAAACATTATAATTAATGTACAATTGTTTTATATCAATGCGAAAACATTTTCAAGACTCCCCTTGGTGAAACCATTCTCTATTACCGCCCTGATGTATCACTCATTGCAAGTTAGTCTCTATCTCCAAATTTTTCTCATTATATTCAGTTTAATTTTTGCATTTGTCCTCTTCATGCCATAACTTACAAATTGTTATTATATTTCCTTGTCCATAGTCTACTTATAATACATATATTAAATAAGTGTTTGATGTATCAAGTTGAGTAATTAAAAATACTAATGCATTGAGAGACCATCATCTCAGCCTGACTGTTTGGGACAGGGAACCTCCCCGAGACCCGCAGAGTGGCCTGTGCTGTTTGGATTGGGAACTTTGCGGAGACCGGCATCTCGGCCTGACTGTTTGGGACCGGGAACCTCCCGGAGACCTGCAGATTGGCCTGCACTGTTTGGATTGGGAAATTTGCAGAGACTGGCATCTCGGGCTGACTGTTCGGGACCGGTAGGCCTGCCTTTCACCCGCAGGGAACTTCCCGGAGACCAGCATCTTGGCCAGGTCTGTTTGGGACCAGGAACTTTGTAGAAACCAGCATTTCAGCCTGACTGTTTGGGACCTGTAGACCCACCCTTCACCTGCAGGGAACTTCCCAGAGACCTGCCTGGTACAAAGTAAGGTGGCCTGGGCCGCCTGAGATTCCACAGGCTCTGGGTTGACCACATCCAGCATCCGCCATACAACTTAGGGAGCCAAGAGCCCACAGAGGGGAGTTAGGACCCTGCAAGGGAGCCAAGAGCCTGTGGGGGAGCCACTGTCACTCCAGGAACTGAGGGTGCAAGAGGTAATTGGCCACACATGCAGAGGAAGCATTGGAACACTGCTCAAAGCAAGGAAATACAGAAAAATGAAAAAGGAAAGACCAAAAGGCAGGCTCAAAGCTCCAGCCCACCCCAAGAAAGCATAGAAGCCATGTACATAGAAGAAAAAAGAGCCATACACCTGAAATGTCTGAAATGATATCAAATGAAATAAATATGCAAATAGGGAAAGTGATGGAGAAATTCAAACCAGAAATACTTGTCCAGGTAAAAGGAGAATTTACAAAAACAGTAAAAGAAATAGTGAATGCATCTAGTGAAAACACAGCTAAAAAATTAGAGGAACAAAGCAAACAGATAGAATCCCTAAATGAACACTATATGAAACAAACAGAATATATAAAACAGATTCAAAGAGATATACAAGAAATCAAAAATTCTATTGAAAGCTGCAAAAACCGCCTCACTGAAAGTGAAGATAGAATTTCAGACCTTGAAGATAAGATTGTAGCCAGTGAGCAGGAAAGACAAGATCTTTTAAAAATAACAAAGAATCAGGAAATAACAATTCAACACCAGTTTGATGATGCAAAGGAAAATAACATAAGATTAATAGGGATAAATGAAAAAGAAGGGGACAGCCCAAATGATATCAAGAGGATATTTACAGAAGTAACAGCTGAAAACTTCCCAAAATGAGAAGAGAAACTCACATTTGGATAAGCGAAGCATATAGAACTCCAAACAGCCATAACCAAAATAAAACTACACCCAGACACATAATAATCACCATCCCAGAAATCCAACATAAGAATAGAATACTAAAAAATATTACAGAGAAAAGAGAGATAAACTATAAAGGAAAACCTATCAGAATCACGGTAGACTTCTCAACACAAACAATGAAATCAAGAAGACCATGGAGTGAAGTAAAGGAAAACCACTTCCAACCCAGACTGACATACCCTGCAAAACTGTCCTTCAAAATGGATGGAGAAATAAGATACTTCCATGACAAAGAGCAGCTGAAGAACTTCATGAACACCAAACCAACCCTACAAAGAATCTGAAAGACATTCTAGATACACATGGGATAAAACCACCAAGCAAGGCAGATAATTAAACAGAATGGAAAGCTAATGAAACAACAGCAGAAAGATAACATGTCAACAATAAACCAATATATACCAGTTACAACCATTAATGTAAATGGCCTCAACTCACCAATCAAAAGAAACAGACTGGCAGAATGGATCCAGAAACAACATCCAACCATATGCTGTCTACAAGAAACCGATCTAACTCAAAAGGATACTCATAGACTGAAAGTCAAAGTATGGAAAACAATACTTCATGCAACAAGAAACCAAAAAGCAGGAGTAGCAATCCTGGTTGCAGACAATGTGAATTTCAAACCAACAATGATCCAAAGAGATAAATAAGGTCACTACATACTAGTTAGGGGAAAACTTCAGAGGAAGAGATATCAATCTTAAATATACATGCACCAAATTCCAGAGGACCCAGCTATATAAAACAAATACTAACAGAAATGAAAAATCAAATAAGCAATAACACAAATAGAGCAGGAGACTTTAAAACACCATTGACCCAAAGGGACAGATCAACTAGACAGAAAATCAGCAAAGACATAACAAAACTGAATCACACCTGTGAACAAATGGACTTGATAGATGTATACAGAGTGTTACATCCAACAGCATCAGAATACACCTTTTTCTCAGCAGTACATGGGACATCCTCTAAAATAGACCATATACTAGCCCACAGAACATATCTAAGTAAATGCAAAAGAATTGAAATTATCCCATGCATGTTATCAGATCATAGTGCTGTGAAACTAGAAATTAATGATAAAAGAAATTGCAAAAAACCTACAAACACATGGAAACTGAATAACACACTCCTGAGCAATCAGTGGGTCACAGAGGAAATTAAAGAAGAAATTAAACAATATCTACAAGTAAATGAAAATACAGACACAACTTATCAGATTTTGTGGGATGCAATGAAAGCAGTCCTCAGAGGAAAATTTATTGCATTGAGTTCCCACATCAGGAAGACAGAACAAACAGAAATAAACAACCTGATGCTACAACTCACACATCTAGAAAAAGAAGAGCAAGCCAAGCCCAAAGCCAAAAGAAGGGAGGAAGTTATAAAGATCAGAGCAGAAATCAATGCAATAGAGACTAAGAAAACAGTACAGGATCAATGAATCAAAGAGTTAGTTCTTTGAAAGAATAAATAAAATTGATAAGCCCCTGGCCAACCTTACTTAAAAAATGAAAGAAAAAACTCAAACTGATGCAATAAGAAATGAAAAAGGTGAAATTACTACAGACTCAGTGGAAATACAGAAGATCATCAACACCTACTTTGAAAACATCTACTCTCATAGGTTCGATAATACTGAAGAAATAGACAGATTCCTAGATACATATGAACTACCAAAGCTGGATCAGGAAGATGTAAAACTGCTGAATAACCCAATTTCTATTACTGAAATTGAAAATGTAGTTAAGTCGTTGCCTACAAAGAAGAGTCCAGGCCCAGATGGATTCACTGCAGAATTCTACAAAAAATACAAAGAAGACTTAATTCCACCCTCCTGAAACTCTTCAATGAAATTGAAAGGGAAGCAATTCTTCCTAAGTCATTCCTGGAAGCAAATATCACTCTAGTACCAAAACCAGAGAAAGACTCAACTAAAAAAGAGAACTATAGGCCAATCTCCCTAATGAACATAGAAGCAAATATTCTCAATAAAATATTGGCAAACAGGATGCAGCAAATCATCAAGAAGATTATACACCATGACCAAGTAGGATTCATCCCAGGAATTCAGGGATGGTTCAACATACGCAAAACAATAAATGTAATCTACCATATCAATAAAGCCAAAAGGAAGAAGCACATGATCATCTCTATAGATGCAGAAAAAGCTTTTGATAAAGTCCAACACTCATTCATGATAAGAGCCTTACAGAGAATTGGAATAGAAGGTCTTTATCTCAATATGGTAAAGGCCACCTATGACAAACCAACAACCAGCATCATATTGAATGGTCAAAAACTGAAAGCCTTTACCTTAAAATCAGGCACAAGACAAGGATGTCCATTATCACCACTGCTATTCAACATAGTTCTGGAAATACTAGCCAGAGCAATAAGACAGGAAAGAGAAATAAAAGGAATAAAGATAGGAAAAGAGGAAGTTAAATTATCATTATTTGCAGATGACATGATACTTTACATAGAAGACCCCCAGAACCCTATTGAAAGACTCCTAGATATAATTAACAAATTCAACATGGTAGCCGGATACAAAGTCAATACACAAAAATCAATAGCATTTCTGTATACTAACAGCAAAAGTACTGAGAGAGCAATAAGAGAAACTACACCCTTTACACTAGCATCCAAAAAAATGAAATACTTAGGAATTAACCTCAAGAAAGAAGTAAAAGAGCTATACAGTGAAAATTATAATACCCTGAAAAAGGAAATCGAAGAGGACCTCAGAAAATGGAAAGACATCCCCTGTTCATGGATAGGAAGAATAAACATTGTAAAAATGGCTATTCTCCCAAAATTACTATACAGATTCAATGCCATCCCAATCAAAATACCACTAACATAGCTCATAGATCTAGAGAAATCACTCCTAAAATTCATCTGGAACAGGAAGAGACCTAGAATAGCAAAGGCTATTCTAACCAACAAAGGCAAGGCAGGAGGCATCACAATCCCTGACTTGAAATTATACTACAAAGCTACAGTAATAAAGTCAGTATGGTAGAGCATAGAAACAGACCGGAGGATCAGTGGAATACATTGAAAATTCACAAACTCACTCAACCACCTTATCTTTGATAAAGGGGCTAAAGATGCTCACTGGAAGAATGACAATCTCTTTAACAAATGGTGCTGGAAAAATTGGCTGTCCATATGCAGAAGACTAAAACTAGACCCATGTCTATCACCGTACACTAAACTAAAATCTAAATGGATCAAAGTTCTAAATATTAAAACAGAAACACTAAAACTGCTGGAAGACAAAGTAGGTAAAATCTCAAAATTATAGGGTAGGAAGAGAATTCATGAACAAGAACCAAACTACAGGGGAAATACTTCCCAGAATCAATAACTGGGACCACATCTTATTAAAGAGTTTCTGCACCTCAAAAGAGATTTCCAGCAGAGTGAAAAGAAAACCCACAAATTGGGAAAAAATTTTCATGGACAGCTCCTCAGACAAAGAACTTTTGTCTAGAACTTACAAAGAATTTTAAAAAATCAGATCCTCAAAATTCAAAGATCCAATCCAAAAATGGACATCTAAAATGAATACACAGTTCTCAAATGAAGAAATACAAATGGAAAATAAATACAATAAGAAATGTTCATCATCATTAGTCATGTGAGAAATGCAAATTAAAACCACACTGAGATTCCATCTCACTCCAGAAAGAATGGCCAAGATAGAAAACACTACCAACAAGTGTTGGAGAAGCTGTGGGGAAAAAGCAACTCTTGTACACTTATGGTGGGAGTGTAGACTGGTGCAACCACTGTGGAGGTCAGTCTGGAGATTCCTCAAAAAGTTGGGTTTGGAAGTCCCATTTGACCCAGCTATTCCACTTGTAGGCATATTCCCAGAAGAACTGAAAACATCATACCACAGTGATATATGTGCACCCATGTTTACAGCAGCACAATTTGTAATAGCCAGATCCTGGAAACAACCTAAGTGCCCATCAACTGAGGAATGGATAAAAAAGTTGTGGCATTTTTATACAATGGAGTACTTCTCAGGTATAAAGAATGATCACATTGAGATATTTTTAAATAAATGGACATGACTTGAGACCAGTCTCTTAAGTGAAATAAATCAAACTCACAAGGGTAAATACCATATAGTCTCCCTAGTATGAGAGTTGATAAGAGTATATAAGACTATGGTAAGCAAGAGTCCCCATCTCATAGCTTTGAAGCCTTTCAATGTTTTCAATCATCAGTTGGAATGGTTTTATTCTGTTTTGTTTGACTATATCATGCGTGATGATATGAACAGCTGTTTTGAAGAAAACAAAACATTATGACAGCTATTGCTGATTTAACATCATCCTTTTTAGAAGTCCTTCCATGCTTCTATTCTTCTACTGTGATTGGTTTTATCTATCACATTGTGTTTTATTGGGATTTGAATATGTGTGATAGTTTAAATAAAATTTTTCTATTGAAAATGAGATATTATAGTACCTATTGATCATTTTCTGTTATTCGGTTCAGAAAGCCCTGTAATTCTTTCACTCTATGCATGGCTTTATACTATTTCATTATGTTTGATATTATTGTATTTGAAACTATGCTCAACTATAGCAGAGTAAGTGATATGGTGATAGCTACTGTGGATGTCCGGTTGTCTTAATGTAAACTACTGTGTTGCCTATGTCATCCTGTTCTGATCTGTTCTGTACTGCCCTCTTTTGTTTTATGATCTTTAAAATAAAATTTTTAAGAAATACTAATGCATTATATTAATCTGTATATCTATCGTGTATCTCTCTGATACAACCAACATTACACTTATATTATTTCCACAGAAAATAAATATGTGAAAGAATTTACATGTATGTGCAATCCTATTGTGAAGGATAATTTATTAACCCATACACTCTATGTCATTATTTGACATATTGTATATAACTTGAAACTTGTTGAGAAATGCAAGATTGTGAAAATCAGTTTTATGGATTTAGGAATTTTAACTCATTAGTCAAATATTTATTAAATGTGTAAAGAGAATCTACATACTACATTGAGTCCTAGAAACTCCAAGACTACTATGGCATGGCATTTAAGAGATTTCAGGTAGAAATTGTTGAATAGAATGTAAGTGCCGTAATTTAAACAGTAATGTGATGCAAGATATCTAAATGGGGCATGAATTCTGCCCAAGGTATTCTACAGGCTAATATGCAAGAAAGTCTGTGTCTATGGACTTTTAAAACTATGCATAAATGCTTTACAAACTGTAAGTCATATGAAATATAGTTAAGTATTATGGAAATATGTAGTTTTTCTGAAGAGGCCTGCCACTGGATAAAGCCATTTAAATCCTCTAAAGTGAAAAGTGATTAGTCATTTTTGTTATGCTACCAATGTTCTCTCCTCGAATGGAATACCTAGACTGTTATCTAGTGAGTTACAGTAAAAATAGAGTTAAGGAATATATTATTAGATGTATATTTCTGTATATCCAAAATCAGAGGCTGAGAAAATTTTCATTGTATTTGCCATAGGACTTAACTTTAAATCACTCAGTCTAATGCCACATATTAAAGAATTATACAATATGCATTCAGCAACAATAACAAACTTGGTTGCTGTCTTTAAATAATTCAGTGATCTTAATTTCATATGAAATACCGTCATTCATACTGAAGTGTCCAACTAATATAGCATTAATGTTACTTTTAAGGAAAAAATAAATGCAAATTTTTTTCTCAGAATTTTCCAATGCATTCTACACCCCATTATCCTGATACTGAAACCAAACCAGGATACAAGAAAAGGCAAAGGAAGCAGAAACTGAAGGAAAAGCAAGAGGAAAAGGGACATTGAGGAAGGAGAGAGGAAAATAAAAGGAAGATGGAGTAGAAAAAAAGAGGAAGAGAAAGAGGAAACTATATACTAATATAGCAAATGAACAGATATTGAACTAATGGAATATCAGAAAAGTCATGATCAGGATTTAAGCAGGATTTATCTCAAGAGTGAAAGTATGGCTCAACATATATGTATCAAAAATACAAATATCACTTTCATGAAACAAGGAACAAAAATATTAGGATTCTCTCAATAGAAACATAGAAAAATTGATAAAACTAGATATCCGTTAATGGTATAAAATCCCTAACAACTTTGATAGGGAAAGAATAAACTTCAAAATAAAAGCTAGACATAACCAAGTCCCAGCCAGCATTATACTGAACAAAGAAAAGTTAAAAGCTTTTTCTCCATGGTCTAGAACAAGACAAAGATAGCTACTGTTTTTTCAACATAGGACCAGATATCTCAGCCAGAGGAATTCGACAGAAAAAGAAATGAAAAGACCTATACATATAAATGCAGGAAGTCAAACTATCCCTATTTACAATTGGTCTACTTTATGTAGAAGAACCTGTTTCACTAAAACGTATCAGAACTGGTAAAAAAATTCTGTATAGTTGAAAACAACATGAAAAAAATCACCAAAGTGTGTATTCAACCATAAGATCACAAACTGATACTCCTCACAAATGTGACAAGAAATAAAATCTAGAAATAAACTTGATGAAGGAAGTGACAGACTTTTACAATAAAAATTAAAACTTTAAAGAAGGAAATTGAAAAGGACACACAAAAAATGGAAAGTTTATCCATGTTCAGGTTATTGTTAAAATGTCTGCACTACTCAAAGCAACTTAGGGTATCAATGAAACCCTCATCACTGTGCCAGTGACATTCTTCATAGAAGTGGAAAAAATTCTCAGATTTATACTAAAGTGCAAAAGACTCTAAATAGTCAAGGTAATCTTGAAAAAAAGAAGAAAGTTGGAGGTATCATGATATTTCTTTTAAAATATATTGAAAGTTATAAAAATCAAGACAATATAATACTGACAATATTGTATATTCATACAATGAGTGAAGCAAAATAGAGTGCCTTGAATGAAAACTTGCTTTCTAGAGCCAAATAATTCTCAACAATCATGACAAAACATACACGGTAGAAAAGACAGTTTTATTGAAAAAAAAGTGCTAGGAAAATTGGGTATTTCCAAGAAAAGGACTGAAAATTTCCCCTTTTCATTCACCATATAGAAGTTAAACACATACTGAAATAAATAATTAAGGACTTGAAAATAAAACAACTGCAATAGAAACATGGAGAAAACTCTTCAAAATAGCAGTATAGGGAATGAAAGAAAGATTTTTGTAAGACTCCACACACATAAGAAACAAAAGCAAAAATAGACAAATGAAATTATAGCAAGCAAAGAATTTCTGCATGTGAAAATAATCAGCAGAGCAAAAATAGTGCTTACAAAGTGGGAACAACTTTGTGGACTATTCATCTGACCAAAAATATTCAGAATATATGCAGAACTTTTAAAAACTCAACAATAAAAAGGTAATAATCCAATTAAAATGGGCAAAGGATACTTACATATAATTCTCAAACAATGAAATTCTAATGACCAACAAATTTATGAAATAATACTCAACTATGCTAACCATCAGATAAATTGTTACTCAAACCCACAAGGAGATACTATCTTACTCCAGTTAAAATATCAAGTACTTGTAATGATATAAAGAAAGGAAACTTATACACATTTCATGTGAATATAAACTATAATACCTATTATGGAGAACAGTGTGGAAGTTGCTCAATAAATATTGCACTATCATGTGACCCAGTTATTCCATAGTGTGTGTATATAACCAGAGGAAATAATATCAGCATATCAGGAAAGGACACCTGGACTCCACTATATGTGGCTGCACTAGTTATGGTGGTTCAGATATGGATTTACTATGAGTATATTGCATAAAAATGTGCTTTTTATTCAACCATAAAAAGAATAAATCTTATCATCTGCTGCAAAATGGGTAGAAATTGGCAATATTAAGAAATATTGAAATATTTAGATATGGCAATCTCATGCCTTCCAAGTGTTAGTTTTTAATATAAATTTTCCTTAGAGAAAAAGTGTAAAAACACGAGATAGATAGAAAAGTTGTGTATTATTAACTTCTTTCTTCACCATGAATTCTTTTCATATATTGAATATATTCCTAATATATGTGGATTTGACACATCCAAACCTTTCAGAGTAGAGTCTACAACAACCGTGAAATCAGCAGTCAAAACATATAATATATTTGGAATTTAAAGCAGTCTTGCTAGATTTTTGGCTTAAAATAACTGAAGTTCTAGATGCACCAACTACGTACTCTGCTCCCCTAAGCACTGCTTCACAAGGTAAGAGAAGGTTTATAATCAGGTAACAACAGCATTACCATTGACTATGAGCAGTAAAGACTGCGAGGTGCCATAGCTGGGTGAACACAGAGACAGAGCAAGCATCAAGGGAAACTTTTACTGAGTCATCATACTACATCATAACAATATGAATAACCTACACTGTCGACTATTGGCACTAAATTATGAGTATGAATTCATATTTCTCTTAAAATTCAGTTAGGATATTTTCTTTGATATAAATGAAACATGTTAAATTTCTGAGGCTATGACAAAATACCTGTGAAAAAATAATTTAAAGGAAGAAAGACATATTTTTGTTTCATGCTTTCAGAGGTTTCTGTCTATGGTCCACTGTTTCTATAATTTTGGGCCTGAGGCGAGATGGAATATTAGTATGAGGAAGCTCCCTCAGCTCATAGCAGCCAAAGAGTGAGGTGGGGCTGGGGTCAAAATCCCAGGACCCCCCTTCCCCAAGTAGCTGCTGCCTCCTTCACTTTCTACCACCTTCACCAACATCAGGAGCTGGCACCAAGCTTTTAATATACAACCTATGGAAGGAACCTAACATAGTCAAACTCTAATATAAAAGTTACTGCCTTCCATGATTATCAACTTCAAATTTTAAAGTCATGACAGAATGTTGAGGCAAATAAATAGGAGAAAAATAAGAGTGAAGCTCTGTAAACAAAATAAGTCAGAATCAGAAGAATAAATCACATGTCTCTTAACATGAGGAATTAAAAAAAATGACAAGGGACTAGAAAGAAGATGATTATTAGGCAACAAAATGATAACAAGGGAGCTAGAGGGGGGGATGAAGGTGTTTAATGGGGGCATGAATAGCTCAAAGTGCATTATAAATTGAGACTCCCTCCAAAGGTGTACACTAAGGCTATGATGGGACAAGCGCCAAGGGGAAGAATGCTTAAAGTGTATTATGTGCATATATAAATCTTCCAAGACAAGATTTATTAATCTTTATTAATGTATTAATAACAAGTGAGAATAAGAGATTGTCAACCGATTTGAAATCCATAGTATATAGTTTCTTGAGCATACATATCTTCTTTCCTATCAGCAGAAATTATGATCTTTCTTAAATTCCATGAATATCTATACAATTTATTATATATAATTCTGTATAAGGGTTTACCAGAGAAATAGAACCAATAGAAGACACATGCACGCACGCACGCACACACACACGCACACACCCCTATAGTTATGTGTATACATTTCCAAAATGTATAGGGAAGATGGACTGGCTGAACATCTTGATAAGCTGATGCTTCATTCTTCAATTTGAATCCTGGAAACTCAGACACTCTAGAAGCACAGTTTTTTTTTGTTTTTTTGGTTTTTTTTTTCCCAGCAAGGTATTCCTGCAGAGAATTCGTAGGAAGTCTGCTTCTTTTATATTTCAATGTAAATTATAAAATCAGATTCTCAAGTTCCATAAAAAGCAAACAAAAATAAAAACCCTTTTGATATTTTGAGGAGTTGTGTAGATTAGTTTGTAGAAAATTTGTATTTTTACTCTGCAAGTTTTCCCTTTCATGAATATTTACTTATTTAGATTTTTTCCTTGAAGTCTCCTCTGTTTCCTTAGGTATTCTTTAACATCACCAGTGCAGTTTTATAATTTTTCCATAATTAGTCCTTAAATCTTTTTGATATATTTTGTATTTAGGATATCATTGTTATTGAAAATATTTTTTCTTTCATAATGCAGTATTAGTTTTCACTGACCTGTTTTTCCAAACTAAATCTATAAATAAAACTTTAAGCAACAAACATAAGAAAAATTTCCTACATCTCTTGATTTGACAAAGAGTTCTTAGTTATTTCTCATGGTTAATTTTATGTGTTAATTGAACTGAGCCATGTTG